>VZRF01006099.1:31438-43439 GCA_013396875.1 Vireo altiloquus
GGAGCAGGAGCAGGAACAGGAGCAGGTGAGGAGCAGGAGCAGGAGCAGGGCAGGAGCAGTAGAGGAGCAGGAGCAGGTGAGGAGCAGGAGCAGAGCAGGAGAGGAGCAGGAGCAGGAGCAGGAGCAGGAGCAGAGCAGGAGCAGAGCAGGAGCAGGAGCAGGAGCAGAGCAGGAGAGGAGCAGGAGCAGGAGCAGGGCTCATATAGCTGCTAGTCACTGCCTCACACCCCTCTGGACACATCTTACAAACCTCTGCCTCCAAAAGCCAAATTCCAAAGGATACAATCTTATCAAAGGATAGGGAACACAGCCCAGCCGCTCTGATTGCCCAGAGGATCCCAAACGACACAAAACCAGAAAAAAGCCAGAGATTAAATTACAGCAAACTCCACTGATCCCTGGGGAAGGCAGTGGCTATAGGGCTGCACATCCCAGCCTCTCTGCAAGCTCCAGGGATGCTCAAAATCTTTCATTTTGCCAACATTAATAAGGCATATCCTGAGGCTGTTGGTCACTCCCGAAGTTATCAGTTTCTCTTATCTGCTCCCTGTCTTTATCCAGCTGGAAAACCCTGCGTGCTCGTTTATCGTCCTTCAGGCACTGTCTGGTTATCCATCACACCTTAAAAAGGGGGAATTCGCTGCCTTGGCTGCGATTGAAAGGGCAGGGATGGATCTCTGCATCTCCAAACACCACCCCTGATGCCAGCTCCACCATCCAACCCACAGGGGAGCGAAAAACACGACCCAAAACTCAAGTTCAGCGTCGGCATCCTGGGAGTGAATCCCTGGAAAAAACCTCCCAGCTGAAGCAGGCAGGATTCAGCCACAGTGAATTGCTGCCAAGAAGGAGGAGCAGGAGTGACTGTTTGGGTAAATAATTAGATGGACAGACAGATGGATATATATATATAAAAATATATTTATATTGTTACACACATTTATATCGAGAGAATTCTCCCAGCAGGTTTCTGCCCCGCAGCTCCTTTGACCTCCTGCTCTGTTTCCCCCTCTCTGAGTGAATAATCTCACTCGTGGAACCTTATCAAGTGATGTTTGACAGTCTGGGAGCTCTATTGCATCCAGGAGCTTTCTGTCCTGCGCCGCAGCAGTAATATCTCCCCAAAACTCCTACTAAAGCCAGGCCCTCTCCTCATAAATCACAGGCACACATTGGCTGTCTCTTAATCAATCTTCCCCAGGTGTTCCCTCGCTCAACCTCACCACGAGCATCTTGAGGCTTTTCCTGGAAATTCTATTATTTTTTTTCCCTAAAGCACGCTCAGGGCTTTTGGATTTTCCCTTTTCTCCCTGGGAATGTCCTGCTATCAATTTTCTTCTTGCAGAAGTCTCCGGGGTCTGTAGATGCCTTCTACAAATGTCTGATGAGGCAGAAACTCCCCCCAAAAATATCACGTTGGCACCTCTACCTCTGGGTTTGGTTGCCCACCAATCAAGCAGATTAAAAATACTTTATGGACACCTTAAAATATTTTAAGTAAATATATAAAATCAGCTCGCTTCACTTCTTTTCCCTGTCTCCACAACATCTCCAGGAGCACTTCCCAGGTACCCAGAGAAAGCTTTTCTTCTTTAAACATCTTTTATTCCCCAGGGAAAAAAGTGATTTTTCAACAGAATGATAATTTTTTTTCCTTAAATTACCTGGTCTATTTGAAGACAGTTGATAAATCACTAAAGAAGTAAAACACTTCTCTGCATTGAATCATCTTGTAATGAAAAAGATTCATTTTGTCATAGCTTCACTTTTGGACAGTTTTGGTTTTTTTTTTCTTTGGCTTTTAAGTCTCTCATGAAAAATGCACTGTTTGTAAAACCCCTGCTCCATTTCAGTCCGTAAAAAAATCATTTAAAAAAAAAATCAATGAACGCATTTTTAATTTCTATTTTTGGGAAGGGCTCAAGCTCAGGCTCAGCCTGACAAAACCACGCAGGGCTGGCTGAGCTCCAGCGGCTGAGGGGACAGGCAGTGAAGGTCATGGATGCTTGGAAAACATCCCAGAGACATCCCCCAAAATTCCCTGAACTTCTCTGCCCAAATGCACAAGGCGGTACAAAAAAAAAAAAAAACCAACCCATTCCTGAGAGAGCTTTGATAGTGTCACAAAAACAAGTTGAGTTCCAATCTGAGGATGCTCCTTGTCCATCCTCCCTGGCTCTTCCCAGCCTCCACAGCGCTGGGATGTGCTGGGACATCCCCAGGGCAGCACCTGAGCTGTCCCAGCCAGGCTCTCAGAGCCCTCTGGGCGCAGAGGCCACTTCCCAGTGACATTGGAGGTGCTTGGACATGGCCAGGGACCTTGGCAAGGGCTGCACGGGGTCCCCAGGCAGAGCTGGGAGATTACCAAATTCCTGTGCTGAGCTGGGATCAGCCACGTCCCTCCTCAGCCCTGAAAAGCTCAGTAAGTGGCACAAATCAGGGGGGAAAAAACCCTTTTCTGTGTTGTATCTATTGAAGGCCAAATGTTGGGGGCATAAGCTGGGAAATTGGCATTTCTCGACTTGATTATTTTGTTTTCTGGCTGTGTTGCCTTTCCCTGGTCTTAAAATCAAAACCAAAACATGGTTGATGGGGAAAAGGGGTTTTTACCTCGGGATTTATTTCAGGATCCTNCAGGATGTTTGCTCTCCTGGTTTAACGGTGCCGTGGGGCTGAGCTGAGCTATCAGCCTTGGGAAGTCACAGTGTGTGGGCTAAAAGCACTGAGAATACATCAAACTATAAAAGAGTGTGCGAGAGGGGTATAAAAAGGCAAAAATCATCCTGGCACCAGGTGATAACAGAAGCCTGCTGTGCAGAGTCACATCCCACTCCCCTCCTCTCACGTGAGATCCCCGCTCTGAGCTGCCCCAAACCTTGACAATCTGAGCCTGCCTGGGATATTTGAACAAAGTGGATTTCCTAGAGGAAAAAAAAACCAACCCCTATAAATCCTGTTTGTGAGCAGCTTTAGCAGAGAGCCCAGCTCCTCTGCAATCCAGCCTGTTGTGTCTGGAGTATCAGGCACTTGAGATAGCCCCGGGAAGTCGTGGTCCCTGCCCTTTTTATATCCATCGCCTGGTTCTGGAAAGCATCCTGTGAGGAGCCACTTGGACTTTAATGGGATGAATCATTGTTCCAACCAGCATGTGCTTCTCCCTGTTTACATGAGGGGGCCTGAAATGGAGATACCGTGAGGAGAAAAAAAAAAGAAGTTCAGCTGGAAGCTGCGGTCAGAGCTCGAAAGACACTCGTGTGGAAGGTTTTGGAGCTGCTGCTTCCTCGCTTGGAGTCAAAGTGCCACCTTGGGTGTGGAATTACCAAACCAGCATTTGGGGATCTCTGGAAGTTCTTTCCCCTGCTGATAAATGACCCCAGGATCAGCAGTGCCTGATGCAGAGGTGAATAATTCCGAAGAATCGACACCTCCTGACGCTGGGAGCTACAGAATTATTCGCCTGTTGGGAATGGTTCGCAGAAGGGGCTGAACCTGCAACCTGGGAAGCCCCCAGAAGTCACTGAAAAGCAGAAAAGAGCAGAAAAAGAGCAGAAAAAGAGCAGAAAAAGAGCAGAAAAAGAGCAGCAAAAGAGCAGCCTGGCAGTGCCTCTCCCCTGGAGAGCACCCAAAGCACAGCCACAGCACAAATTTCACTGCAGGGAGCGAAGCTTTCCTCCACCACCCACCTTTAGGAGAAATTCCCATCATCCCCAGTCCATCCATCCATGTCTTTCTTGCTTTGTCTTTCGTTCCAGGCATCACACTGGCTATCTGAGATAAATTCTAGCTGTGAGCCAAAGTTTGGGAAACACTTTGGGGCTGTTTCTTGCAACCACGCTAGTTATTTTTAAACCCCACGTGCAGCCAGGGCACTGCCAGATAGGCTGGGCACGTTTGAGGGCATGGTGAAAAAAGCTCCAGAGGGCTGGGAGTGAGATTCCCACCAACTCCAGCAGCTTTTGGATCAAACCCTCCAGGAGATAAACCTTAGGCCCCTCGCAGGCTGCTCTGGGATCTGGGAGCTTTGCCCTTGGCTTTGAGACTTTGAACCAGGGCCAGGCGATTGCAGCTCCTGGTTTAGGGGAAAAGGAAACAGAAAGGAACTACAGGCTTAAGGGATTAGAAGGAAGAGCTAAAAATAAAGTACCAGCAGTGCCAGACCCCCAAATTTACTACTTCCCTGCAAAGAGGATGGGTTTTCCTGTTGTTTCAGCGAGGATGGATTTGGCTTTCTGCGTGACTTGGGGCAGCAGGACACCGACAGGAAGCTGAGTGCTGTTACCCTCCAGGAGCACACTTGTCCCTGCTGTGCTTCCTCCTTCCTGGAGCCCATCCTCTTCATCCCAGGATGATTTTTTGCCTTTTATACCCCTCTCACACACTCTGTTATAGTTTGATGTACTCTCAGTGCTTTTAGCCCACACACTGTGACTTCCCAAGGCTGATAACTCAGCTCAGCCCCACGGCACCGTTAAACCAGGAGAGCAAACATCCTGGGAGCCCCAGACACCAAGGGCCTCTCCAGAACACATTTTGGAACCTCAGACAGGCCCAGCCAGGGGGAAGGTTCCTCACAACGAGGGCTTCACTCCAGCCTCTCACTGGGGGATCTTTGATAGATGTGCTAATTAGCAAGGCCTATAATTGTGTGTATTTCAGTGTGACAGTGTACATGCATTTTCGGGGCATTGCACCTGGACCAAGTGCTGCACCCAAGGATCCTGAAATAAATACTGAGGTAAAAACCCCTTTTCCCCATCAACGGTGCTTTGGTTTTAATTTTAAGACCAGGGAAAGGCTGATATCACTCTGACTGGATGTGAAGAGCAGATGGTTCTTGGGGAGCATTTCTGAGCTGCCTCAGCTGATTGCAGAGCAGGGTTGCAGCCTGTCAGTGCCCAAAGGTGACACAATCCAAGGTGTGAGGGATTTCTGCCCGTGCAGCCTGGCGTGGGGGGGTCTAAAACCAGGGGAATATCCCTGCCTTGACTTTCCCTGTAGTGCTTTCCACCTCCTCCTGCCTTTTTCCTTCAACTCCACCTCGTCCTTCCCATGCGGTGGGATCCTGTCTCGGGGCCTGGATGGGCTTTTTTGGGCTCCAGCAGATCCTGTCTCCCACCCAGCCCTTCTCCCAGGGCCCACAGCTCGAGGAGAGCAGGAGCAGGTGCCACCAGGACAGGCGATGGAGGCTCAGCAAGGGATTTTTCTGGGAATGAAAGGAGAAGTTTGAGCGTGGCTCTGCTGCTCTGAGCAGCCAGTTGGCTCTCGAGAGGAAGCCCAGCACTCAGCCCTACAAAACTCTACACCCACAGATATGTTACATATTTATCCGAGGCAGAAATTGGCCAGGAAATGACTATAAAACACACATTTTGAATAAAAGGAGGGAGATTTATGGCTCTTTTGTGAATCTGAGTCATATCTTTCTGCATCCCCCAGGCAGGAATACTCTAATCACTAACATACCCCAAACATGGACGCACAGTGGGCCGGGAATTGCTTCCTTCTGGCCATAGCTCCAGCTAAAGACGTGATAGGGATTGAGCTACTTTATCTGACAGTTGGTAAATGAATTGCCAATTCATTCTGAGCTCGGAGGGGGAGTTTTTCCCCTCAAAAAAAAGGGTCCTTTTATATATGTCTTTGATCAGGCAGGGCCTTGACAAATTATTTTCCAAGGAATTCCTTGAGCCTTAATGCCACGAGAAGGAGAAGGGGGCTGGAAAATAAAGGAGAAAAAAAAAAAAAAAAAGAAGTATTTGCTCTCAAAGAGAAGCTTTTATGTCTCCAAAAATCACAGCGAGGGAAGGGATTTTCTGCCATTTCCCCACATCCCCTTGGCTTCGAGGAAGGCAGGCAGGTAGCCTGGGGGTTTCTCCATCCCGTGGAGAGCCGGGAGGAGGGAGCAGCGCCAGGTCTCCCAGCCCCATCCCTCCCCGGCGAGGGGGAGCAGGGCGAGCTCCAGCACAGACGGAACATAAAGGTCAGGGCCATCAGTGGCACTGGGAAAGAGCCCCTTCAGCACCAGCACGCGCCGGGGGGGCAGGGGGCAGCTCGGGGTCGCGGCACCAAGGAGCTGCTCCTCGCCACGAGGGCTTTGGAAAGGTTGGGATCCAAGGGAGCATCTCCTGCCGGGGTCACTCCCAAGTGTGAGGGGAGAGCAGTGTTTGCTTGTCTCCTGCTGGAGTCTGGGGAGTTTCTTCCGTGTGGCCTTTCCCTGGTCTTAAAATCAAAACCAGAACACGGTTGATGGGGAAAAGGGGTTTTTACCTCGGGATTTATTTCAGGATCCTTGGGTGCAGCACTTGGTCCAGGTGGAATGCCCCGAAATGCACACACTGCCCTCACACACCGAAATGCACACAATTATAGGCCTTGCTAATTAGCACATCTATCAAAGATCCCCCAATGAGAGGCTGGAGTGAAGCCCTCGTTGTGAGGAACCTTCCCCCTGGCTGGGCCTGTCTGAGGTTCCAAAATGTGTTCTGGAGAGGCCCTTGGTGTCTGGGGCTCCCAGGATGTTTGCTCTCCTGGTTTAATGAATTACAAGTATGTGAGCTGAAAGCACTAAGAATACATAAAACTGTATAAAAGGGTATGTAAGAGGAGCATAAAAAAATCATCCTGGCATCATCCAGGCTTTGCCGCTTTGTTCCTTTTATTCCACCCTTTAATCCCTCTCCTCCAGGCAAGGATCATGTCCTTGATGGAATCCCAAGTGAGTTGCACAAGCTGGGTCTGGACAATGGCTGTGCTTTCTATGGTCCCTAAGGTACAAATAACTTATTGACATTATCCCACTCCTCCGTCCTGACACAGAACAGATCCCACCGGCACAGGATTCCATTAATACATTTCTGCTACACTGAACTTCATCAGGATGGATTAACCAAAAAAATAAAAAAATTATAAAAACCAACACAAGACCTTTTTCTCCAACCCAACACTGCACGGGCCCATCTATAACCTGCCCAAAAGAATATTCCTGTTGGAATTCCCAGTAGCAGCCCCACTGTGGATCCATCTCACAGACTGATGGATGAAATCTCCTGGTTAAGTGAGAGTTAGTCCAGAGAGTTAGGAGTAGCTTCATTTCCTGAGGAAATGGAAACTGGCTGTTGTCTTTTGGGACCTTCATGAGCGAAATTCCACCACCTTCAACAACAAACCCAGAATAATTTCAAGTTGAATGCTGAGGGTCTTCATTTAAGTGAGGCTGAGCTTGGAGAGTTTCTCCAGCCAATTCCTTCTTTAAGGAGTGTCTGTTCGACTCTTCCTGCATCCCAGATGATGCCTTAAATGGCTCCCTAGAAACAGAGTCCAGGCAGGAATAAAGGAATAAAGGAGGGATTGATTGGAAAGGCCTTCAGAGGTCACACTCTGGGCTCCAGAGGCTCCTGCCTCAGTGCATCCCAACATGGACAATGACAGCTCCCGAGTTCTTCCCACTTTGATATCAGCATCAATTGCCCAAGCAGAAGCCAGGCAAGGATGGAATTTGCCCAAGCTTGCCCCCCTCTCCCCAAGATGAAGGTTTGCAGTTGTTGGGCCCAGGAGGGTCTGGGTGTCCTTGGAGAGCGAGCTGGAGAGGCTTTGTTATGTCAGTGTGAGCATGAGAGAACAGCACTGAACGAGCTCCAGGGAACTGCAGAGTTACACTGGGCACTGCAGGGCTGGGAACAGAGAAAAGTTAAACCCTAAGGCATCACAGATCCCCTCCTTTGGCTCCAGATGAAGCCCCAACTCAGGTTATGTTTAGCTACTGTCCCATCCCAGCCTGCTGCACCTCTCCAGCACAGGGTTACCTATCCTGACGTTCTCCTGGAATTCTGTCTTCCTGGAAAGAGCAGGATTCACCTGCTGATCCAAGGGGTTCCATCAACATCTGATCAAGTTGTTAAAAAACCCCAAAAACAGGCATGGCCAGGTGAGAAAGGACATGTCCCACATGGCTTTCCTGTACTTTATTAACAGCTGTGTCAACAGAATTCAGACCCAGGCAAACCAACCTTAAAAATAATCCCAGCTCAGGCTCAGGAATGCCTTGGGATGGTGATAATCCTCCTCAGACCCAGAGCTCCCTTCCTTATGGGTGAGAACCTCCAAGGACTGGCACAGACTGAACCACGGTGTCAGTGGGGAAATACTTGAGATTTCTTTTTTATTATTGTTATATTATTTAAGGTTGTAACGCAGCTAGGAATGAGCTGAGCCTTTTGCTTCCTGACTATCCCGTGTTTCATTCCTTCTTGGAACACTGTTTACAGCTGAGCACCAAGCTGGGCTGCTGGGGTGGACAGCAGCAATATTTTATGCCAAAAATTAAGCAGCTCTGATGCTTCCTCTTCCGGGGGATGCTTTGCATAAAAAGCAATTTACGGTTTCAGGTGGTTGGGTTAAAAATGGAGGGGAAAGTACAACTGCTCCTTTGTGAGGTGAGCAAACGGTGCCATGCAAGCCTGAGAGCAGTGTTTGGTGCTGGTTAAGCACACCCAAAAAGCGCAGAGACCCACAGGGGTCCAACAGAGGCATTTCACCTCCTTTGCCGAGTGTTTGTGAGGCTCCAAAGGTCACCCAGCAGTGCGAGGTTGCCTCAGCCTGGAGCTGCAGGGTGCTGCTGCCTCCCTGCTTGGCTGCACGAGCCCGGTGCAGGACGTGTCCAAACGGGACATGGAAGTGCCCCGAGGCAGAGTTTGAGGATTTGCTGCCCAGGCAGGCAGGGGCTCTGTCACTGCCAGCCTGGCTCTGTCATCGCCACCTCGACCCCACCGCCCCGGTGTCAGCAGTGCTGCTGTGGCTCCCTCAGGCTCTCAGGGTGTCTCTGCACAGCCACCCTCCCTCCTGACTGCCTGAGCAGCTCCAGACCGTCCACAGGACCCCCTGCGTTAAACTGGAAGCTCTCCAAGTCTGGAATTCCCTCTCCTTCCCTGCCCAGGCAGCATCAAGCTCAGGCAGGGGAGCCAACACTGCTGGTGATGCCTTTCCCTAGTCTTAAAATCAAAACCAAAGCACAGTTGATGGGGAAAAGGGGTTTTTACCTTGGGATTTATTTCAGGATCCTTGGGTGCAGCACTTGGTCCAGGTGGGATGCCCCAAAATGCACACACTGCCCTCACACACCGAAATACACACAATTATAGGCCTTGCTAATTAGCACATCTATCAAAGATCCCCCAGTGAGAGGCTGGAGTGAAGCCCTCGTTGTGAGGAACCTTCCCCCTGGCTGGGCCTGTCTGAGGTTCCAAAATGTGTTCTGGAGAGGCCCTTGGTGTCTGGGGCTCCCAGGATGTTTGCTCTCCTGGTTTAACGGTGCCGTGGGGCTGAGCTGAGTTATCAGCCTTGGGAAGTCACAGTGTGTGGGCTAAAAGCACTGAGAATACATCAAACTATAAAAGAGTGTGTGAGAGGGGTGTGAAAGACAAAGCGAAAAATCATCCTGGCATCAGCTGGAGCCAGGATGTTCACACAGCCCTTCTGACTGACTGTGGAAGCTGTTTAACCTTTATTTGTCGCCTCTCTTTGTCTCAGGAATGCTTTAAAATCCACCTTTGTGTAGCTGAGTCCTCACGGGCACAGAGCAAAACCTCCAAACCCCACAGGCAGAACCAGGCACTGAGCCTGGGGGATTTGATCCTGCCAAAAAAAAGGAAGGAGGAGATATTGGAGGCCCTGGGTGTGGTGGCTCCCAAGTGAAATCCATCCCTCTGAAAGGACTCCAGGTTGAAAAATTTCCTTTGGAATTCTGGAGGAGGAAAATCGAAGTGTGAACAAAGTATTGCTCCTCTTTGGGGCTGGGAATTCATCCCAGCCACTCTCTGAACATTTGCAATTTGCTTGAAAATTTGTCATTTTCATTGCTCGAAAGTAATGCAGCAAAGGCTTTGACTTTCATAGGGAAAAATAGAAAAATCAAGCAAACAAACAAATTTTAAAAAGCCCGAAATTAAATATTTTTTGTCCCATGATGAGTTCCAGCCCCACCTCCCTCAGTCCTGTTTTCTCTGCCTCACTTTTCTCTCCAGTAAAATTTCCAACTTTACAGTATGTTCTAAAATCAAACAAAAAAGTCAAAAACAGGGCAGTGGGGAAAAGACTCAGAATCCTTTGAAAGCCTCATATATTCACTGGTCTCCAGGAACTGGAAATTTCAAGAGCAAAAAATAAACCACACTTTTGTAAATCACCCGAGACCCATCATAAAATTGTCAGAGCTGGTGGTGCTGTAAAATCTGAGATATTGTGGGCTGGATTTATGGACAAGAATCCTGAGGCTTTGGGATGTTTTTTTTCCCTCAGCCCTCGAGGCACAACAGCAATTTTCGGGAGGTTGGCTCTGCCCTGGGAGCAGCCTGAGCAGCAGAGGGGTGACTTTGCCCCTTCCAAGCATCCCTGCCTGTAGGAAAAACCTCCCAGTATAGGTTTGGGGGCTGCTGGTGGGGAAATATCATCTCCCAAACCCACCCAGTGCCGTGGCTGGTGAAACCTGAAATGTGGGATGGCTGATAGGGGCAGGCAAAGAGCTCTCTGTGCCTCTCAGGGCGCCCAAATCCTCCCCAGGTGATGCCTTAAATGGCTCCCTAGAAACAGAGACCAGGCAGGAATAAAGGAATAAAGGAGGGATTGATTGGAAAGGCCTTCAGAGGTCACACTCTGGGCTCCAGAGGCTCCTGCCTCAGTGCATCCCAACATGGACAATGACAGCTCCCGAGTTCTTCCCACTTTGATATCAGCATCAATTGCCCAAGCAGAAGCCAGGCAAGGATGGAATTTGCCCAAGCTTGCCCCCCTCTCGCCAAGATGAAGGTTTGCAGTTGTTGGGCCCAGGAGGGTCTGGGTGTCCTTGGAGAGCGAGCTGGAGAGGCTTTGTTATGTCAGTGTGAGCATGAGAGAACAGCACTGAACGAGCTCCAGGGACCTGCAGAGTTACACTGGGCACTGCAGGGCTGGGAACAGAGAAAAGTTAAACCCAAGACATCACAGGTACCACAGGGAGTGTTCCAGCCCAGGGAGGCAGCTGGAAAAGCACCATAGTGAGCCCAGCCCGGGATTGCTGCTCTCTCTTCCAAAGGGGTTCTCAGCAGAGGTTGGGTTTCTTCCTCTGAGGAGTGGCTCAGTCTGCTCTTATTTATTCTGCTGAATCCATGGATGTCTGTTTGCCTTCTGCCCCGTGCTGTTCCACGGCTCCTTTCCTCTCCAAGGTCCCTGTCTGTGAGGAGGATGGGCCTTCACTGCCCTCTCGCCAGCCCTGCTCCTCCTCTGGAGCTCCCTTTGGAGCCCCATTCCCTCCTCGCCCGGGATGCAGCTCTCCTGGGCTCTCCTCCCATCACCCTGGTCCCCAGGAGCAGCCCAGGACCAGCCCACCCCCAGTACCCTCCATGGGGTTCATGGAACTGCACCAGAGGATGGTTTGGGATGGCCTTCCTCGAGTTTGGAGGCCTCTTATTACAGAATCATGGAATGGTTTGGGTTGGGAAGGACCTTAAAGCCCACCCAGTGCCACCCCTGCCATGGCAGGGACACCTCCCACTGTGCCAGGCTGCTCCCAGCCCCAATGTCCAGCCTGGCCTTGGGCACTGCCAGGGATCCAGGGGCAGCCACAGCTGCTCTGGGCACCCTGTGCCAGGGCCTGCCCACCCTCCCAGGGAGGAGTTGCCAGTTCAGCTCTGAACAGGGTGAATTTTGCAACTTCTTTTGTCCAATTCTTCCACTAACAAATGTAATTTTTCCCCTAATTTCACTGTTTATTGTTATCGTCAGCATTATTATTCTTGGCTAAGAAATAAATCCATAAGCAAAGAAATCCCAGAAATCACATCAGGCTCTTTAGAACATAAAATCACAATCAGAGCAAGAGGAGAACTTTCTTCTTGACAGCTCCTGGTGTTGTTTCAGACCACTTGGGGAAAAGTGGTGTTGCCTTTCCCTGGTCTTAAAATCAAAACCAAAACATGGTTTTTGGGGAAAAGGGGTTTTTACCTCAGTATTTATTTCAGGATCGTTGGGT
>VZRF01006099.1:46712-89308 GCA_013396875.1 Vireo altiloquus
TGTTGTCGTTCAAGCATTCTGACCGTGGTGAGAAAGGCAGCAGGAGTGTGATGTCCCTTGGAGAACAGAAAGAGCAGGAGGGTGGGGAGGGGGACAGGGCGGTGGCAGCAACACAAACTGTTTGGGGCGGTGGAGGGGAGCAGTGTGCTGTGCTCTTGGCTTTCCTTTGGAACAGGAGAGAACAAAGGGGGTCGGGGCGAGTCCGGCGCTTTCGGCCACTGTCTGTCCGTCCCTCCCCGGCGCTAGCGGCGAGCATTGGCCCCGAGGAGTCTCGCCAAACGCTTCCTTATCAAACAGGGGGAATTCTCCTCCTCTCCCTTCTCCCGATTTCTGGGATTCTCCCGCGGCTCCGGCCCGGCCCTGCCCCCCCGGTTAGCTGTTCTCGCTCCACTCTGGCACCATGCCCACGCCGTGCACCGAGTGGTACTGGTGGGGCGACAGCGTTCGGGGCACGCCGTGCGAGTAGAGGAATTCTGCGGGCTGCAGGCTGCCCGCAGGGGACTGGATGCCCGTCTGAGGTCCGCACTGCCTCACGATGGGCTGGTGGGAGCTTTGGTGCTGGAACATGCCGTGCGTGTCGGCGATCTGCGGAGACGTGTGGTTGGCCACGCTGCCCAGGCGGGGCACCAGCGGGCCCGAGGTGAAGTGGGCAGAGAAATGCTGGTAGGGTAACCTGTCCATGGGCTGCATGGCGGGCACCGTGCAGCCGCTGTACGAGGGCACGCTGGGCCACGTGTTGCAGCTGATGTCCTCCAGGCTGGGCACGGGCTCCGTGGGCGGTGCGGAGCTGGCATACATGCAGGCCTGGCGCTGAGCCGACTCAGTCCTGTACGGAGCGTTCAGTCCCTGCTGCTGCGCGTACCCCGAGCGGTAGAAAGGGTCCTCGTCTGCCGGAGAGGTCTCCATGTAGGGCTTCTTGTAGGGATGCTCGGTGGTGGAACACTCCTCGTCTGTGGAGAGAGAAAAGTCGCGGTCGGCACCGAGGAGGATGCGCCCGGCGGGCGAGCCTCCCGCTCTGCCGCCCCGGTGGGGACAACCTGACACTTCCCTCGGTGTAAATCCCCTTCAGTTCCTTGGAACTGGGCTCAGCCTGTCCTGAGATAGACTTGGCCCTCTCTGCTGGAGCAGGGAAGAGATTAGCCAGGAGCTCAGGGAGGAAAATCGGGACGCTGGAGGGATCCTGAGGTTTGTCCTGCTCCGTGATCCCCACACACGTCCCTCCATCTCCCTCCCGCTGCCACTTTCACCTGAGGAATAACATCTGCCTGTGGCCTCTGCACCTACCAGGGTCCCCACTCCCGGCCAGGAGGCTCAGAGCTGATGCTGTCAACTTAAATCCTTTACAACAAAACATTTCCACGAGAAAAAAAGAGACAGAAAAGGAGATCACAATAAAAATCCTCCCAGGGGAGCACCAGCTATGGCATGGTTGGGACAATCGAATTTGGAGTTTGACAGCCCCAGCCTTCAGCTGTGCCAAGGCAGCTGGGCACATAAATCCACACGGGGCTGCGGGCACATAAATCCACACAGGGCCGTGTGCTGGAGCCAAGGGGAACAAAAGAGAAAAGTAAATTTCACAGCTAGAAACAGCAAGGCACATCTCGCAGAGCCCTTTGTTTCCTGCAGCATCCCAGGCCAGCAGAGGGAAGGAGATAAACAATTTAGGTGAAATCTCCAGGGTGAAGCCAAATGAATAAATGAATGTGCACTTATTTATTCATCCGCAGGGTCATCAAATGAAATCCAGCTCCGCTGGAATGGATGGCAGAATTCCCAGGGACGAGCACTTCACCAAGAGATTTTAAGGACAGCGTGGCGAGGGAAGGGAAGCTTGTTCTGACATGGATTAACTTTGCTGCTGCTTCAAAAACAAGATTTCTGGTGCAGGCAGGAAAACATCCCGCTTGGTTAGAGCTCTCCTGGCTGCACCCTTTCATCAGGGGTCAGATTTGAAAGAAATTTGGAACAAATCACCCTTTACAATTTTTCTCAACCAACGTGTTTGGAGCTGTAATTTTTTTTTCACCCCCGAAATACAAAGGAGATTAAAAAAAACCCAGTTTCACAGAGAGGAGGATTGAGAGCATCTGCCCCACACGGTGCTGCTGCCAGGCTGCTCGGAGGGGAGCACTGGTGTCACACCTGCAGGAGGGGCAGGTGGGCAGTGCAAGCACCTCGTGTTTCTTCTGAACATGTTTCTTCTGATCCCCTATTGCTCTGAGGGCTCTCCTGGGAGCTGCATCCTCTCTGTGTGTAAAGGGACCTGTTACTCCCACCCAGGGGTCTCCTGAGCCCAGCTGGAACAGCCACTGCCATTCCTCTGGGTCCAGCCCTGCCCCAAAGAGCGAGCAGGGACTGAGGGACACCGTGGGGACATTCCCCTCGGGCTTGCTGATGGCACAAATCCAGCTGGAGAGCCACAGTCCTGTTCCTTTCCTCCTGACAGCATCACAGCCTGCCCCCTCCACCTCAGCGCCCTGCTAACCAGGCTCCTCCTCTGCCTTCCCTGTAAAAGCAGGATGGGATAAATAAGCAATTCCATCCCGTTTTTCAAAGCAGGGAGGTGCAGGAATGTGTCCCTCTCCTCAGCCCTGCTCAGGTCCATTTTGTGCAGGAGCAGGGGGGAGGATGGAGTCCCCTGAAAGCCCAAATCTGGAGGCACAGGTCTGACCTCTCCCCTGATCTCAGCTCCATGACAGGAGGGACATCTGGAAGAACAGCCTGAGCCGGAGCTTTTATGGACAGTGTAAAAAGTTTGGATTCCTAACCCACCGCTGGGTAATAAGAGCACTGGGGTGGAAAAACAATGTCTTGTAAAATGCAGCATTGTTCTGCTAATAAAGTTTTCAGCATTAAACCGCATCACTCTGCTGGCACCAGAAATCATTGGCTTGGGGTTTGACTGTTTATTTTATTTTGATTTTTTTAAATATACAACACAAACCAGTCAAGCTCTGTTTTTCCGTTGTGTAAAACTGCCTGACTTACAACCTGAGCTTGCTGATTTTTCCACTTAGCCCAGACATTTCTCTGCCTGCCACGGCCCAGCCGGGCAGAGCTGCAGTGTCACAGAGCCACTGCCAGAATCCAGCACAGGTGAACAAGGAAAAACAAAGCCCACCAGGACTTCAGTGCAAACCCCACAGGTGCCCTCTGTCCTTCGGAAATCTCTCGGGATCACTCTGCTGGTCCCTCTAGAGCCCATGGTTTGTGTGGAAAGGAGTTTCAAGGTGTGTAAGGACCTCGTTCCCATCCCCACACAGGACCTAGGCACTAACAAAGGATCACAGCCTGCCCTGACAGCTTCTGCCTGTCCTCCTGCCCCTCTGCCTGGGGATTTTCCCATCTGTGGAGCCTCAGAGTACTCGAGAGGGAAGAGAAGGGATGGTGCAGACCAGAGAGCCTCGGCTGCTGCTGCCTGAGGGATGTACACCGAGCCAGGCTCCCTGGCCTTGTCCCACCCCTCCTCACAGAGGGGACCAGAGCCAGCAGGGAGCAGCTGAAGAGCATCCCCAGGGATCCCCAGAGACCCCAGGGATCTGGGAGGAGCAGATGGAGGGGCGGAAAGGGAACCTGGTCAGCCACAAAAGGAGCACAAGGCAAATCTCTCGTGCTGTGCCAAAGGGCTGCACGGTTTCAGTTCATCCTCACGGGCTCTGGAGCCTGAGCAGTGCAGCTCGAGGCCATAATCCCATCCCTCAGGGTCCTCTTACCTCCCCCTGTCACTGCAGGCAGGACACAGGAGACACTGAACTGCCTGCTCGGGGTTTGCTTCCCTGAGAGCAGCTTCTCGTCCTTCTCCAGGTGCCCCTGAGCCCTGGGAGGAGCTGTTGGCCATCCTGGCAGTTATCCTGACCGTCCCCCACCCTTGTGGCTGCTCCTGGAAGCTGAGGCTGGTGGTCAGCTCTGGGGAGCAGCCCCTCGATCCTGCACAAAGCTCGGGAAGCAGGAGGTGCTGCCAAGCAGGGGGAGCTGCCAGAGCCGGGGAGAAGCTGCTCCGAAGGGAATCCAAGGAAAACAGAGCCTGAAGAATGGGGTGGAAACTGGCTCCCTCACAAGGAATGTGATGATCTATCTAATGAAGGAGCTTGAGTGAGAGCGCTTCCAAGATTTCCGGTATTTACTACTTCCAGCTGGGTTGTAAATACCACACAAATGGCTTTTTAAATGGAATTTTCCCAATTCCAAGATCGGGGCCATGTAGAACGAAACGCAAACATGGAAAGCCTCTGGAGTTTGGGGTGCTCCTCTCCTGCCTCGGTGTAAATCAGGAGAGCTCCTTTCCCATCCATGGCACATCCATGTCCCATCTCTGGGACAGGAGACAATGCAGAGTGGGACATGACTGGTTTGGTTTTCAGAGCTCACCCACAATTCCAGGGCATTACAGGAGGTTCATCCCGATGTTGTGAGGGAGACACAATGGGTGATTATCACTGACACTGCTGGTTTATCCAGTCTGGATTCCAGCATGGATCTGGCACGAGCCTCAGGAGCCGATACCAGGGTACAAGAGCAACAAAGGTCGTCCAAGAAGAAAAGAACAAGGAAAATCCAATCAAAATGAACGTCTCTAAGGGCAAACAAGTCCTAAATCCCAGGGCATGGAAGCTGAGGCACAGCAGTCACTGCAGCTCTGGCACAGTTTGTGATGTGGGAGCACCACGGGGCTGTGGGGCAGGGACCATCCGACCCCGAAAGCTGGAATGCTTCCCACAGGCAGCGAGCTGCCAGTACTGCCTGCAGGAGCCACCTCCGACAGGAGATGGGATCAGAGAATAGGGCAGGCTGGAAAAAACCACAGTGGGATACCTGGTCCAACCTCCCTGCTCCAGCAGGGCCATCCCAGAGCACAGGGCACAGCAGTGTGTCCAGAAAATTCTAGGATATCTCCAGTGAGGAGACTGCACACCCTCCTGGGCAGCCTGGCTGGTGCTTGGTCACAGGAGAGGAGTTCTTCCTCATGCTCAGGTGGAAGCTCCCAGGCCAGTTCCTGTTGCTGGACACCATGGAGCAGAGCCTTGATGGACACCACGGAGCAGAGCCTTGCTGGACACCATGGAGCAGAGCCTGCTCCGTCCTCTGGCACCTCCCTGCAGGCACTGACAGACATGATGGGGTCCCCTCTGGGTCAAGGCTGGCCCAGCTCCCTCAGCCTTTCCTCCTTAGGGATATGAAGCTGCTGAAACTGCAGTGCCACGGGAGTGTGGCTGCCCAGCAAACCCTGGGTGTGTCCCGGCCCCCTGAACCTCTCCTCCCCACGCAGGGAGTCCCTTCCTCACCCTCAGTGTCCCACAGCCACCCTGCTCTGGGCTCCCCTGTGTCTCTCCAGCTGCAGCACAGCTCAAGCCCTGGCCAGCTCCCTGCATCCCCAGGGACGAGCAGTGTGTCCTCCACGGAGACATCCCACACCTGAATATTGCCCTGTGGGTTCTTTGGGTGAAGAAACAAAGCTGGGTGGGATGTGGGAGAAGCCAGTTGGACAAAGAGGAGCCTGTTCTCGAGGAGAAGGGGGAAAGGCATCCCTGTACCTGCACCGACCTCAGCCGAGCAGGATGGAGACCGAAGGTAACTCCTTCCCCAGGGCTATGTCCAAGTCAGGGGGCTGCAGGGCACGGCCCTCGCTGGTTGGAGCCAGTGGGTTCTGCCACGTCCCTCTTCTCCCCCAGAGTGCCAACTTGACAACTTTTATAACCTCCCCAGGGAGAAGCTGTTCCAGTTGCCTCCTGTTCAGCATCGCAAGCGTCCCAGAAATCTGCCAAGTGGTTGGGATTGTGTAAGGCTGGGAGGGAGCAGAGGTTTAGAGGGATGACTGTTTAGTCCACAGGATATCTGAGAGACAGGATAACACGAGGGAAAACAAGCCCTGGTATCCTAACTGGGATGTGGGGCTGAACGAGAGGCAAGCTGCCTGCTGCTGAGGCCCTGTGGGCTTCTCCAAGCACAACAAAGGGACAGGGAGAGGTGGAGAACAACCAGAAAAAAGACAAAGCTCCCACTGCTCTTTGTGCCAGCCTAAAAATGCACATCAAGAACTGCTCCTCGGTGAGGGGCAGAGCTGGAGCTGATCTGTCCTCACAGGATCAGCCACGGGCACACGCCAGCAGCAATCCCAGTGTGGAGCTGGGACACCAGGCAGGATGATCCTCGCCACTCCCCACCCCAGGAACAGCCACCCCACCGCAGCACAGCGGGGTCATTCCACTGCCCTCCCACCTGCACACCGGGAATTGCCAGATTAGGAGCTCTGGGATGTGTCCTTCCTTCCTTCCTCGGCCAGGAGAGCATCGCCTCCCTGAAGCCTTCAGAGATAACAGCCCCTGGCAGCCCTGCTGCTCTCCCCTAATGTGATTCCATATCAGATCTCCACAGCGAATCCATCTTGCCTTGACAGCCAAGAACAACACTGCCAACCACAGAGAGTAACCCTCGCCTTGGGTCACCGGGAAAGCAGGAGCTGAACGAGGTTCCTTTGAGCTGGGTGAACACAGAGCTGCTCCTAACTGAGCCTGACCCAAGGCTTGGCCCCGATTGAAAAGGATGCAGAGAAACATCAGGAGATGTCAAAGCTGGGAGGAGACTGGCTTGGAAAACAGTGATGGAATTCACCCCAGAAGATGCAGGCAGCAGCTGGTCTCAAACCCAGCTGAAGTGCCCTCTGCCCCGAGGGCATTTATCTGCAACCACAGCCCTGGGAAAGGAAATAATCCACTTGAGATAAATCCTGAACTGCCTGAGGAGGAGTCATTGCTTGGGGAGTGGATAGTCCAACACAATCAATAAGATTTCTAGTCCATAAAATGGACAGAGGGGCAATAGGAGCAAACACACTCTTACTTTTGGGTTTTCTGAGGCGGTGAGGCTTGGTATCTCAAGCAGAAATGTGGGAAACCAGCAGAACTGTGAGGGAAAACTCAGAAATGAGAGGCTGGAACAGCAAAAAAGTAGGAATAGTATACGTAGGATTATTTTCCCACGTCCAGCAAAGATCCTTGCTGATGCTGGAAGGAAGTTCCATGCTCAGCGACATGAAACCCTGGCTCACGCTCTGATTTACCCAAGCCGAACTGCTCATCTCCAGCGAATTATTATTTTTTTTCCTTTTAATTAATTTCACTTTGCACAGGGCTGCCTGGCAGCCTGGGCTGGCTCTCTGGTTCCCATTAACTTTGTGTTCCTCGCCTCTAAGCCCTGCTGGCTGTTTCGGATTTCCCCGAGGCAGGGGAGGGGACAGAGCAAGGCGCGGGGAGGGCAGCGGCGGCCTGGGGACAGCCGAGCCTGCGGGAGAAGCCGGTGCTATCGGCCAGGACACTGCTCCTCCTTGATTAAAGCGTTTGGCGGCTTTGATAAAAGGCCCTTAACTGCTTGTGCCACTCCAGCCACGGCTGAGATAAGGAGGGGCCACCGGCCGGGCAGACAGGGCGTCCCTAGGCCGTGCCCGCGCCGTGGCCAGGCCACGCGGGCCGAGGGGGCCGCGGAGCTTCATTCCAGGGCAGATAGTGGTGGCTTCTGCGACAATAAGAGGAAGTGAGATAATTGGGGGGATTGAGGGAAACCACCCATGGAGACACCACTTAGCGGGAATCCCAAAACTGGAAGGAAACCTCTGCCGATCCCTTATCACACCACAGCGAGGAGGAGAATGATGGATCGGCAGCCAGGGACCGGCCCGAGGGCTGCTCGCCATTTGGGCCAGCCTGCTTTGGTTAGTTGTGGCAAAAGGGGGAAGAGGGGAGGTGAAAGCTCAGCTCCCAGGACAGAGGAGCTGGGAAAGGGCTCCCGGGAAGTGTGGCTCCCAGCGCTGAGGAGGGATCGCAGGCTGGGACCCCCGTCAGCAGCAGTGACCCCAGCACCTCGCCCCCACAGCAGCCCAGGGGTGAAACAGGCCCCACACCCCATCCCTGACCTGGGGAACACTTTGGGATGCCACAGTCTCTTTATTCCCTGCCTTACAGGCAGCTCGGGGCCAGCATCCCCATTTCCAGTCCCAGCTCTGACACATTCTATGTGAGCACCCTCACCTGCTCAGGGGACAGAAAATGCTGCCTGTTTTCCACTGATTACCTCAATCTCGGGAAAACATTAGGATTTCTCGGCTTTTTTTACTCTGCATATAGACCTGTACACAACACACGTGCTCCTACACCAGCCAGGGGATTCACCAAGGACATGGGAGAGATTTCCAGCGCCCTCCTGCCTCCCCTGCCAGCACTCCCCAGTGTTCCCTACCTTAGACTGTGTGTCTGCACATCCCAGAGCTCCAGGGGTTATGTTGCTAAAAATAATGACGTGTCTGACTGATAGGGCCGTGCAGGGGAGCGGGAAGGGATCTGCTGTGGGGACAAATTCCTGGTGCACTCAAAGCCACGGTGCTTGCTGCCTTCTGGCAGCTTTTCCACGGAGCAAATCCCCAAAAACCAGCTCCTGCTCACCCCTTGTTGCACCCTGCCCTGGAAATACCCTATTTTTTTCCCAAGTAAAACTGATCTAAAGCTTTTGCTATCTCAGTCCTACAAGTGGTGCTGCATCTAAGCGAGTTCTCACTGCTTTAGGAGAGGGAGGCAGAGGCCAGGAACCACTCTCTGCTGCCTGGAACAATTATCCCATCGCTGTCGGGGGTTCCTCATGCCAGGCTGAGCCCAGCAGTCAGTGGAAAGCCTCCCTTAGTTTGATCCCAAAGGCTCTGTCACAGCAGGCCAGTCCCAGCAGAAGGGAAGGAACGTGGATATCATGGTTTTCAATCCCAGGCACCCTTCAGCAGCCCCAGCGTTTCTGCAGGCACAAAACTGTCTGCCAAAAACTGGGCAAAGTGCAAAGTGTCAGGGTATCTCCACTTGGAGATTAACCCTGTCTCAGGGGCTGCAGATAAGTCATCTTTATCTCCAGCACCAGCTATCTTTCCAAATGTGGATTCACCGTGGGCGAAAGGCACTGCCAGCCCTCCAGAGAGCTCGTTCCCAGCCCAGCAGAGATGGGATTTCAGGTGAGAGGAGCCTCACTCAGCCTGGGGGAGCTGCCCACAACCCTCATCCCTCTCTCATCCTCCACCATCACTCCTTGGGTGCTATTTTGCCAAAAAATCACCTGGAGGCAAAAATCAACCTCCTGGAGGCAGGAGATGAAGGAAAGCGTTTTCTCATTAAATATCTCAAATATTCCCTTTCTCCCACTTCCATGTTTTTCCATCCACAAAGACATTTACCCCTGGGGCTGTTTCCTGGGGGAAAACATCATGAAACAGCTCCAGCAGTGGCGTGAGGAGGGGGAAGCCGCGGAGCAGGCGAGCTCTGACCTTTTCTCTTGGTGCAGTGGTAGATCTGGCCGTGCTCCTGGGAGATGGGGTAGGGGTTGGCGGGCGGCAGCAGGTCCTGGGAGGTGCTGGACACGCCATTCTCACACTGGTACTGCGAGCCCAGGTTGGAGGAGGCAGAGAGGACCCTGGTCTCGCCGCTGAAGGGGCTGTGGTTTGAGGACACTTTTTGTCTCACCGTGCTCCTGGGAACCACCGGGTACTCTTTACTACAAGCAGAGAAACAAACAAACAAAAAAAAAACCCACCAAACAAGTCAGCAAAGCAATCAATTAATAAATAGATCAGAGGATTAATAAATGAAGGCAGCCCATTAGTGGCATGGAGGTTGTTTAGGCTTTCAGGGAAATGGAGGTGGCCCTCCCAGGAGGCTGCAGCTCCATCACGCTTCATCCCTGCAGCACTCGTCATTCCCTTTCCTTTCAGTCCCCTTAAATTCATGCCTTTTCCAGCCCTGCTATTTTATACCCACACACAAAATAGATAAATGCAGTTTTGGCAAAATAAACGAGGTTTATATTCACACATTGCAGTATTTGTGAGCTGTATACTATTTATAATGTATTTGCAATATGCACATGCATGTAAACAAAAACCCCATTTCTGCCAAGCTCACTTAGAAATGAATTAAATATTTAGGTCTACTTTTTTTTTTCCCTCGTGGTAATTGTCCCCATTCCTTTTCCCTGGAATCTGTCAGCCTGGCTGTCCTGGATGGGGGATCCCTGCACCGCAGACCAAGCTCAGAAAAGAGAAATAGATAAATAAATAAATAAATAAATAAATAAATCACGGAGGTTTGATGCACACCAGAGCCTCAGCAGAGCCAGGATGGGAGGGAAGGCCTGGATTGTTCCCTTGCCCCCCCAGACCTGGTTGGAAGTCAGGATGCTTTGCCAACACGAAGGAAATGCCCTCTCCTCAAAGACCCGGCGATGCTTGTCAGAGACATTTCTCTGAACCCATGGGCAATTTGGTGACCCCAAAGAGGATTCCTGCTCTGCAGGGAGAGCTGGGGCTGAGCAGGGGATCTCAGACACCTCGAGTGAGGCACGAGTCTCCTCCTGACCCCACAGCCCTGCTAAAGGGCACAGAGATCACACCCTGGCTAGGGCAGCACCCACCCCGGAGCCTCACCCCGCTCAGAGCAGCCATTCCTCAGAGAGGCTGATTCCAACATGAGTTTACCCCTCTGAGGCTCTCACTGCTGGGCCAAGCTGGCTTTGAGGTTCCCCTGTCCAAAATCCTCGTGCTGGAGCGAGGACAGCTCCATGAATGCCATCCACGGGCTCAGCTGGCTGCCTGCAGGCACAGGAGGAGCCCTGAAGCTCCAGGTACACCCCTCAGACAGGACCCATTGCTGTAGAACTCACAACTTACAAAATTCAACAATAGCAATTACATAAACCTGCCCCAGCAGGGAGCTTTCACCCAAACCACTGGAGCAGTGCCTGCCAAACATCAGCGACCGAGCTGGAATGGAAGGGAAATTCACCCAGGAGCTCAAACCCAGAGAAATGTGGCTCAGGTTGGGCAGTGAAAGCTTTCCAGAGCCTGGACACTGGGGGAGAGCCTGTTCCAAAGGTGGGGTTTCATCCCCTGGAAGCAGCTCAGAACTAAAATCCAGGCTCTTCAGGAGGAACAAGGAGAGATGGACCAGGAGGAAGCAGAGATTTATCCCTCAGTGCATGTCAGGGTGCAGGGTGGGATTCAGAGGACCTGCCTGACATCCAGCACTTAATTCCACCTGGATCTCCTGCTGGAGGGCAGCTTTGGTGGCTTCTGGGGCCATCAAACCTCAGGGATGACCCTCAAATCTCCTGGGTTCTAAGGGATGTCCCAGTGATGATAATATAAATTAAGTGCAAGATAAATTTAAAAATCTACTCAAAATTAAATACCTGATCATGTTAGTTATTATTTGCGTCTTAGTCATTGTGTTTATTGTCTTTTGTGCCAAAAGCCCTGCAAAAGTCAATAAACACTGACTTTGTAATACAAAAACAAAAAGGGACCTGATGAGAGTGACAGCTGGACAGTCTCACACAGTCAGACCTGAAAACAATGAGAATTTACCTGTGAGATTTACCCATGGGATTTTGCAGCCACAGTGAAACCCACAGAGAAAGCCAAGAAGATAATCAATGAAAGATGTTCTGGGCACAAGGAGAAGATGTTCTGGTTATGGGACGTTAAGTGTGTACAAGAAGGAACTTGCATATAATATGTAACAACTATACTTTTGCTTGTGTTGCTAATAATGATTTTTTGCTTTTTCTTTCATACCCCTCTCACACACTCTTTTATAGTTTGATGTGTTCTCAGTGCTTTTAGCCCACACACTGTGACTTCCCAAGGCTGATAACTCAGCTCAGCCCCACGGCACCGTTAAACCAGGAGAGCAAACATCCTGGGAGCCCCAGACACCAAGGGCCTCTCCAGAACACATTTTGGAACCTCAGACAGGCCCAGCCAGGGGGAAGGTTCCTCACAACGAGGGCTTCACTCCAGCCTCTCACTGGGGGATCCTTGATAGATGTGCTAATTAGCAAGGCCTATAACTGTGTGTATTTCAGTGTGAGGGGTGCATGCATTTCGGGGCATTGCACCTGGACCAAGTGCTGCACCCAAGGATCCTGAAATAAATACCAAGGTAAAAACCTCTTTTCCCCATCAACCATGTTTTGGTTTTGATTTTAAGACCAGGGAAAGGCAACAGTTAGACAGCCTGATCATTGTTTACTAAACAGCCAATCTTAATGAGCCACAGTAATTGTGAAGAGGTAAAAGAGCAGCAGCAGAGAAAAATAAAAAACTTTTACAGCTTTGGATTACGAGAAGTGTGTGTGGGTGTGTCTGTCCCAACAAAGCCACATCCCAGCCCTCCCAGGCCGTGGTTTCAAGCTGCCTGCTCCAACTTCCCTCTGTGATCCCCGAGGAAATGGCACCCACACGACTCCCCTGAGCTGCATCCCCACCTCGCTTCCCTTCAAGGAGACATCTTTGATGTGGATGTGCCCTCAGCTCTCCTCCCTGAGGACAGGCTGTGTGCCCTGCCTGGGTTCCTCTCTCTCGGCCCCTCACAACCAACATCCAGTTCCAAAAATGACAGAGCCTTGGTTTGTTTCCTAGTGGGTGCCCAGAACTCGGGTGGAGGAGGAGGAGAGGAGGAATGGGCTCTGACTAGTCAAAGGGAAATTCTCAGCTTTTAGCTCTGGCTAGGGAAAATTTCACACAACCAGAGCTGTGAGAGTCTGAGCTGTGAGAGTCAGGGAATTGTACCTTCTCATGGTCAGAAGATAGAAACTGAAGAAAGTTTTTGTAAGCTGTTTGAAAATGTTTTAAGAAAATCTATCTCACAGAAGGTGTTTGTGCCTTTGTTATCCTAATGGTTTGCTCTGTAGCTATCCAATCGAAGCTGGTCTTGTCTCTCTCTCTGCTCCTGACCAGAGAAGCACCAGGTCAGAGAGCAGCTGGATCTCTCTTAGAGATCTCTTTGTCCTGTCTGCTTGTTTGCTTTGCGTGAAATACACATGAAATAAAAAAGATATTTGCCTTCTGCGTGGAGTCAGTCTTATGTTGCCATGGCCAGAACATGGCCTGAGATGTGACAAGGAGGGACACAGGCTGTGTGACCTTAAGGACATTTTTTACTGGTAGGTTTGGCCATGGTGGAGAATTCTTGGATGAAATCCTAGAGGTGTTTTCCAATCTCTGTGATTCTACGACCACTTCCAAAGGATGTCTCTCTGGACCGTGGGATGGGATCTCCATGGGGGTTTCTGACCATAAATTCTCCGAGGGGCCCCATAAAGGTCAGACCCTCGCTGTGCCCAGCCCCACACAAACACTGAGGAGCCATCCCCACCCCAGGTGCTTGTCACCCAAACCAACACTTTTCTCTCTTTCAATGGAGAGCTGAGAGCAGGAAAAAATTAACAGCCTGATTAGGGATTTTGTTTTTTTCCTTGACTAAAGAATATTTTCAATCATGAAGGTCAAAAGAGACCTCCAAGGTCAAGTCCAGCCTTTGGTCTACACATTGTGCACTGAACCAGAGCAGTGGGTGCCATGTCCAGTGGTTCCTCGGACACCTCCAGGGATGAGGATTCCAGCACTTCCCTGGGCAGCCCCTTCCAGCCTGACCACCCTTTCAGGGACAGAATTCCTCCTGATGCCCAGGGTGAAGCTCAGCTCCTCTCTTGCCGTGGAGGAGCAGTATTTTTACCCCAAGTGCCAGGGCACAGGGGCTGTTGGGTCCTTCCAGACTGCGTTTCCCAGGGAACAGGACAATCTCTGTGGCCACAGCAGAGGACTGTGGTGCTCTGAGGGGCTCTGCAGGACCTGGGGTCCCGCAGGAGAGGGAAAGGCTTGGAGGCACTGAGTCTGCAAACAGCAATTCCCAGGAGGTATCGCAACAGCATCTCTCCAGACCGAAATATTTCCATTGCAGTCAAAACATGTTGGGTGCTGTTTTTGCCAAAAAATCAGCTGTTGGAGGAGGGAGAGGAAGGAAAGCATTTTCTCACTAAATAGCTCAAATAATCTCTTTCTTTCACTTTGACATTTTTTGATTCACAAAGGCCTTTATCTCTGTAATTCGACATATTCCTCCTCATAGGAGCTGAGCTGAAATAAATCTTTGGTATCTTCTAAAGCAACAATCATCTCAAAATATTTGTATTTTTTCCTCAGCCCACTCAATATGTAGTGGGCACACAAACTAAAATGGATCAAATTCTTTTTGTTTCCCTAAAAATCACAATTCCCAAAGTGGTTGTAACCCTGGGCTATAGTTTAATGGAATGAAATGTTTCTGTCATGTCCAGAAATTTTCCTGTCCAAAAAAAAAACTGTAGCAAAATAAGAAGGGGGAAAAAAGCATTAAAGCTTGACTTGACAGCAAGGAGGAGGTTGTTGCTCCTGGGCCAGGACATGAGTTAGTTTTACATGGGGGTGTTAATAGGTTGTCTTTTTATGCATTAAAATTTGCAAAATTAGAAGAATTTTTTTTAGAAAGTTAACCGGGAAAAGAATTTACGAGGAGAAACCTGTCACTGGTCTACTTAAAGTCTGTCAGAGGCTAATAATGAGCATTTAGTTGCTGTATTAAAATAGCAGAGGGGGACAGGGAGGAGTCACACAAGGGGCTCTGTAACATTTTGATTATTTTTGTTCTGTTAAACGAAAAGTTTTGGTTTAAAGTTTTGTTAAGACTTTGGGAAAGAAATCAGTGATGAGGCCCATGACCATCGGTGCTGAAGTCTGGGCTCTGCTCTTAACTCCCACCTGGCCAGAGGTTTCCCAAACCTGCAGGGCTGGACACCAGCTCTGCAGAACTTCCCCAATAGCACCCACATTCCACTTAAAATTCATCCTAAAACCCTGATCCTACAGATCGGGCCTGACGAGTGCATCCCTCCTGCCACTCCAAATCCCAAATCCCACCTCTGCCAGGTGGAATTAGAGACTCAGCCTGGTTCTGTCCCACGACATCTCCCCCTTCCCCTGGCCCAGTGATGCTCTCCCCACAGCAGACTCGGGAGTTTCGTGGGATCACTTCTGCCCCAAACTCGTGGCCAGCGAAAGAACCCAGAGGAGCAAACCCAAGATGATTTTGCAATCTCAGAACCAGAAACCTTGTTGGCCATTGCAAACTAATAATAGCTGAAAAAATGATAAATACAGGCCTTCACAGAGCAGCACCCAGTTCCCTTTCTTGCTTGTTACTACGCTCTAAGAGAATAATAATTTTCAATTTATTTTCATGTGCAGACCAGAAGTTTCCTGATGGACCAGCCAAGGCAGAGGAAATGCAGCTGCCTGTTTAAAAACCTGTTTAAAAACCTCTTCAAAACCCCACAGTTTAGAACCAGGAAGCTCCTGCATTGAAGCATCCAACCCCTGCCGGCCCAAACCGAGTTATTTTAGAAGATATTTCCTGATATTTCTGCAAAAAAACCTTGTATACCTCGAGGCTTTCCAGAGCTGCTCTAGCTCATGGTAACAAGGCTTCAAAGGGCTTATTAAATACCAGGTGCCAAGGATCTGTTGGAGGTCAAGCATGATATGGAAAAGAATTTCCTTCCCACATTTCTGCAGCATCCCTGGAAGCCCCTGAGGTGCCTGAATCTTATTCACAATATCAATTCTTAGCCTAAAACCTGACCCAAGGTTGAACACAGGGATTCCCCCACGCACTTTCCAAATTTCCAGGAGATTTTAACTCCTCCTTGGGCAGTCAGAAGGGAAGGACAAATGTTTGTCACCCTGTGGGCGCTGTCCCTTCAGTCCCAGAGTCAACCCCAGTTCCAGATGTGCAAACACAACTCGATGGCTTTGGGGTTTGTATTTCTCTGGCCACCAATTGTTGTCCTTCCTGCCGAGGGTCAGGAGGAGGGGAGAAGTGGAAGTCTTTTCTAGCAGACACAGCAGAAGGAGGAAGGTGTGAATGCTGATTTTCTGTGCATGAAGGATTTGATTTTCTGTTCATGAAGGATTTTTCAGACATCTCTGTGTCCAGGAGAAAAGCTTTCCTCACACAGCGCCAAGCTCAACGCAAAAGATCAACTTGATGAGAACACTTGTTATTTGTCTGTTTTTCCTTGTTTTCCCAAAATCATTTTTACTCTTACGTTTTCATTTTTCATCCTATTGTAAGTAAAAGGTCTCTTTCTTTTAACCAATAACCTAAATTTGTTACAATGAAATACAGAGAAAATGTACCCTAAAAAATAAAATTAGAAAATTTTTTCTCTCTCTGATCTCTCTCTGAGAGCTCTCTCTCTCTCAGCATCGCTTCTGCCTGCTCACGAAGTACCANAAGCTCAACGCAAAAGATCAACTTGATGAGAACACTTGTTATTTGTCTGTTTTTCCTTGTTTTCCCAAAATCATTTTTACTCTTACGTTTTCATTTTTCATCCTATTGTAAGTAAAAGGTCTCTTTCTTTTAACCAATAACCTAAATTTGTTACAATGAAATACAGAGAAAATGTACCCTAAAAAATAAAATTAGAAAATTTTTTCTCTCTCTGATCTCTCTCTGAGAGCTCTCTCTCTCTCAGCATCGCTTCTGCCTGCTCACACCAAGGAGCAGGGGGGTGAAGGAAGAAAAAAAGTGACTGGAATAAACAGACCATCTCCCAGGGTAAAGAATCAAACCAAACCCAATTGTCAGCGTGCATTCGTGGCAGCTGATCTCCAGCATTGAAATAAAATTGAGTCTCTCTCAAGAGGCTGTCTGGGAGTGGATAAACTGCAGCAGGAAAGGACGTGGTGGGAGAGGAATTGCTGAGTGCTTCCTGCAGCCTCAGCCTCTGATTAAACGTGAGCCCTGTGTGCGTGGGGACTGCAGTGACATCCCCGACTGGCTGTGCAGAGACACAAACCGAGGCACCCACCAAGGAGCAGGGGGGTCTGTGTGCTGCCCCACCCTCCTCCAGCACAGCAAACCTTCCAGGACCTGCCTGCTGGCGGCTGGGGGCTCCAGCAGCCCTGGATGGAGAACCTCGGGCAGTTTAATGAGGCCAAGCGCTGGTGCTGCACCTGAGTCGGGGTGAGCCCGGGGTCAGCCCAGGCTGGGGATGAACAGATGGAGCAGCCCTGGGGAGAAGGGTTTGGGGGAGAGCTGGACCTGCCCCAGCACCCAAAAAACCTCCCACGTCCTGGCCTGCATCCCCAGCACCCAAAAAACCTCCCAAGTCCTGGCCTGCCTCCCCAGCACCCAAAAAAGTCCTGGGCTGCCTCCCCACTACCCAAAAAACTGTCCCATGTCCTGGCCTGCATCACCAGTACCCAAAAAACCTCTCATGTCCTGGCCTGCATTCCCAGCATCCAAAAAACCTCCCATGTCCTGGCCCGCATCCCCCTCACCCAAAAAACCTCCCACGTCCTGGGCTGCCTCCCCAGCACCATGGGAACTGGGAAAGGAGGGATTCAAGGTGATGCTGGAACCCTGGAAGCCGAGAATTTTAAATTCTCTGTGCTGAAAGGCACTGATCTACAAGAAAACACCGCATTTGATCTGAGGCCTTGGGATAGGCTTCCAAAATTGAGTGATAACATTAAAATCACACTTGTGTGGTTTGAATAGAAGGTGTGGTGTCACTGGCTGAAAAATTTGAGATTGCAGGTTTTGGAATATAGTAATACATATATACCAAAATGGAGATTTTAGGGTGGTGGCTAGATTACTTCTTTTTCACTTTCTTCTTCCTTCTTCTTCATGGGTTTAGATGGTGTCTTATAATTAAGTAAGAAAATCTGCACTGCTGAACTTAAAAGTTTGACTATTGGGTTAGAAATAAAAATAATTTAGGTGACAAATCATTGTTAGTCAAACTGTCCTTGAAAAATCTTTCCAGAGCTAGAGAAACACCATTATAGAACCTTGTTCCACCTTGTTAAAAGAACTCACAGCTCCTAAGGCTGTGACATAGATAAGAATTAATAAACAACTGTGTCTGAACAAGAAAATCTCACGTCTCCTGTGCTACAGGGAGTGAGGGTAAGGGGCTGGAAAAGGTGAGACTCCACCTGCAGAGCTGCCCCAGCCCCGGGACCAGCACAGGAAGGACCTGGAGCTGCTGGAGAGAGCCCAGAGGAGGCAGCAGCATGAGCAGAGGGATGGAGCAGCTCTGCTGGGAGGAAAGGCTGCCAGAGCTGGGATTGGAATTTCCCTCTGGAAAAGAGAAGGTTTCAGGGTGACCTACAAGAAAGTTGGAGAGAGGCTGTTCACAAGGGCCTGGAGTGACAGGAAAAGGGGAAATGGCTTCACACTGACAGAGAATAGGTTTAGATTGGATNTAAGGTGCCTTCAACCCAAACCATTCCACGATGATGCTGTGGTCTGTTCTCAGCTCCTCTGAGCAGCGCAGCCCAAAATCGCTGCAAACACACCCAAGAACCAGCAACGAACGGAACCAGGTAGAGCTCGAGAGCTCTCATTAGCAGGCAAATTAAAAGATACATTTCTCCAGGAAAATACCACTGTTTATACTGGCGTAAGAGGAGCACGAGAGGAGCTGGAGATGGATGTGGGCCAGAGGCAGCACCTGCATCCCTCGGTGCTGGGCTGAGCCCCTGCTGAACAAATCCTGCTGGGCAGGTCCTCCAAAGGAGGGGCAGTGACAGAAACTGCAGCAACCCTGCACTTCCTGAGGGGCTTTCTCACTTCTAAAGAGATGTGAACAAGTGAGTTCTGCACAGCTTCCTTTTGGATTTCACCTGAATTCCCTCAAATCCTACGGAACACCTCTCGAGCCTGCAGTTTCCACTGGGGCTTTGAGCAGGAAAATTTCCTGGGGGATGTGTGCTGGAGGAAAGCATCCTCTCCCCAGCAGAGGTAACAACTCCAAGTCTCACACTGAAAATGCTTCAGACAGAGGGTGGCTCTTGGGAGATTTCAGTGGCAGAACCTCGAAAATGGAAGGGGATTAAAGATGCAATGAGAAGTCACAAGAAGGATGAGGTCGTTTGCAGCAGAGCGAGAGCGACGTGCACGCCTCAGCCTGGTGCCTGTCAGGAATTGGATTCCCTGGCATTCCAACACTGGAACGTCAGGGAACACAACCCCTTCGGAGCCCAGAGGCTCATCCAGTTCTCCTGCCAGCACCCCAAAATGCACTGTCACCTCTGTCACGCCGGCTCTGACTCACTGATTTCATGTCCCCTGCGCTGGCCCTGTTTCTGTTCCCGATGACACATGGGAATCTTTGGAATAATTCCTTTGGAGCCAAGAAGATTGCTGTGGGTTAATGCCAAAGGCAGCAAACTGTGGCTCGTGATCCCTGGCGGAGAAAGCATGGCCCCAGCGTCAGAGCCCGCTCTCCCTCCTCCCTCTCACGTGGATCACTCTGGGTTTTTTTGGTCACCCTTCAAGTGGCTCAGAGAACACACTGAGGGAGCCAAGAGCCACCATTCCGCAGCATCACCATCCCCCTCCAAAGCCTTCCCAATGAGAAGCTTCAGGGGCTAAAGTGAATTCATTTGAACACAAAATAATTGAGGTCTGACACTTCCAGAAGCTCCTCAGCCCCTGTGAGAACCACCACAGACAATGGATGAGCAGCAAGGATGGGTTCCAGGGCTGACCAGAATTGCTCCCTCGGTGCTCCAGACCCACAAACCCTTCTCTCCTGCTGTCCTTTGGCAATCACAGATGAAAAAATTTAATACAACAAAAGCTGTGACTTTGCATGCAACCCCCAAATCACCCCACAGGTTTATCAGCACAGCTCTGTTGGGACTCTGGTGGGTGGAGAAGCCGAAGGGCAGAGCCCTGAGCTGCAGATCCTCACCTGATCTCTGCATGAGCTTCACCTGAACTCTGTGGATTCCTGCCATGAGCTTTGCTCCTGCACTCTGCACCAAACCCCCCCTTGGCACTGACACCTCAGATTTGAACTTTTCTGTGTTCCCAGCACTGCAGTGCCCAGTGTGACTCTGCAGGTCCCTGGAGCTCGTTCAGTGCTGTTCTCTCATGCTCACACTGACATAACAAAGCCTCTCCAGCTCGCTCTCCAAGGACACCCAGACCCTCCTGGGCCCAACAACTGCAAACCTTCATCTTGGGGAGAGGGGGGCAAGCTTGGGAAAATTCCATCCTTGCCTGGCTTCTGCTTGGGCAATTGATGCTGATATCAAAGTGGGAAGAACTCGGGAGCTGTCATTGTCCATGTTGGGATGCACTGAGGCAGGAGCCTCTGGAGCCCAGAGTGTGACCTCTGAAGGCCTTTCCAATCAATCCCTCCTTTATTCCTTTATTCCTGCCTGGTCTCTGTTTCTAGAGAGCCATTTAAGGCATCAGTTCAGACAGGAGTTCTATGAGGAGACGAAAGAGATTTTACAGCACAGAGGGGTGAGAGATCCAAAATGAACACCTCACCTAAAATTCCAACCATCACAACTACCTTGCTTTTACCTGATTTATCCTTCCCAAGTGCAGCATGACCATGGTGCAGTAAAACTCACCTCCCTCTATGCATTTTCCTTTCTTTTTAAAATGTTTGGGGTTTGTTTTCCCCAATCAAGAAAACCCCAAACTCAATCTTGTGCTCAGAAACTTGAGAACTTTGGAAAACCTTTTGTTGCCAGGGGAGTCATCCTACCGAAGAAGCTGCTGAAGGCACCTCTTGTGCTTCAGCAAAGGCAGTGGGAGGAAAATGAACATTCATTGGAATTTGGATCTCTCTGGAGCTTGTGGCTCTCTTTTCCAATGGAATCCTCTGCTGCCCAAAGGCTTCACCTCGCTCCTCAATGGAGTTCTACCTGGACAGGTTTATTAATTTTTTTTTTTTCTGGGAAATAGGAGGGGGAAAACTGATATGGGAGGCCTTGGAAAGGAGAAAGCCACGGAGAGGGAGGGATTCAAAGCCATGGCGAATGTCAACTCAGCAGTTTCTGCTACAAAAGGCTGTGCACAGTTATGAAAATGGGAGGTTTTCCAACTCCTTTTTTCATAATGAACCAACAGCACTAAAAATCCATCCCACCATATTCTCCAAATGGACATCATTCCCCTAAAACCAGGATGGACTGACTGGTCCATCACTGGGGAACAACGTCATAAACCTACATTTATATATTAAAATATATGATATATAAATTTAATTACATTTTAATACATATTTATGTGTTAAAGCTCTATAAACCCACGAAAGGCAGGGCATAGTTCTGCAACATTCTCAATCCTGAATGGTTCTTTATCTCATAGACACAACCTATTTTTTATAGCTACAATTTATTTATATATATAACTGATTTTATACGTGGGTTTATGTATTTTCATATATAATTCTGGATATATTCATATATCTACATAAAAAACCCACAAAGGTGGGCCCGTATTTGCAACCTTTGAATGGGCCTTTATTTTACTATAATCATCTTATCCTGCCCTCCCTTACAAAAATGCCATCTTTGTGAAGGCACACAGCCATTCCTCTGCTGAGCCATTAAAATGAGCATCACAAATTATCCTGTAAAGGCAGCGATTTTTAACCCTTCCAGCCCTGGGTGGGTGTATTTCTGCACCCCGAGTGTTTCTGCTCCCTGCATCACCACCGCAGCCCCCGCAGAAAAATGCCAGGCAATTTTTAGCATGGGCTCAGCGCCGTGCTCCTCACATGGCACCCAGCCCCTTCCTAAGAGCCCTCCCTGTTCCACCTCCTCCCTCCCGCTCCCAAAAATGAATCCAAACCTTCAAATCTTTCCAGGGACTGGAATGAAAGGGTGGTTTGGCAGCAAAAAAAATTGGGGGAGGAACATCATCACTCAAGTTCCAGCAGAGGCTGGGAGACTGGCACGGGGTGGGGGGGAGCTATTTCAAGTGGTAGTGCTGCCATAAATAAATAAATATTGACAGATCATGCCAGGATCTGTTGGAAGGGGCAGGCAGGGAACACAGGGCACATTCAGGAGCCCACGGAGATGATTTAGGTGGAGCAGATGAAGTGTTGCACACACCTTTTCTACACGTATATCTTGGCTTTCCTGGGGCTGAGCCTGAGCGTGTTTGTACACGGGAGGACGTTTGCCCGGCGTGAGGAGGGTTCAGGGCATGTTTGCAGGGTGGCAGGAGTTATTTGGTGCCTGGCAACACGACTTTGCTGGCTACAGAGAGCCACGCTTGGGTCAGCGGCTACAGCTACCAGAAGTGACCACCTACGGCTGGCTCCTGGGTGGGCAGTGGGAAAAGCCCTCCCATCAGAAGGTCCCAAAGCAGGTCCCTCCAGCAGGAGCCGGAGGAAAAAGGATCTGAGGAGCTCCTCCCCTCCTGGAGAATGCTCAGTTGAGAATCTCTGTCTGTTTCAGAATTGTGGGTATGGCACCACTCCTGAAAAGCGTTTGCGCCAGGAAGCAGCCTGACACACGGACAAAGCTCCAAGGGAAGGGAAAAGCTTGGAGTTAATCACCAGCAGGACCTGACACACGGACAAAGCTCCAAGGGAAGGGAAAAGCTTGGAGTTAATCACCAGCAGGACCTGACCTTTAGAAAAGGACATTAAACAGGATCTTCAAACAAGATTTAGGCTTGGTTTTCAGCTTAAGCACTTGCAGCCAAACCCGAGGTTTGAGGAGGTCTCCTCAGCCACCTGGCCCTGGAGATCCCAACATTCCTTCTTCGCCCTGAATCCAGCACACCTCTGCTCCTGCCCTGCACACCCAGGACCCAGCAGGCAAACACTCCCCTCCAGAGCCAGGAACAACACAGACACTGCCCCACCATCTCCAGAGGCAGCTGGAGCATCCCGAAAAAAACCACTCCCAAAACAAGGCTGGGAGCTTTGTCTTTAAAGCACCTGGGAGGAAGGGACAGTCAGGAACCCTTCCACAGTAGCCTGGTGGCCAGAGCTGCTCCCAGCTAGTCCAAGTTCTTAAAGTGGCCAGAGGTTCTCCCAGCTAGTCCAAGTTCTTAAAGCAGCCAGAGCTTCTCCCAGCTAGTCCAGGATTTTAACGTGGCCAGAGCTTCTCCCAGCTAGTCCAGGATTTTAACGTGGCCAGAGCTTCTCCCAGCTAGTCCAGGATTTTAACGTGGCCAGAGCTTCTCCCAGCTAGTCCAAGTTTCAAATGACTCTAAGCCCGCGTGCAGCCTCAGAGAGGAGAGTTTGGCACAAATCTAAAGGTTGCTCTGGATGGGGACACATCTGACAGAAATGCAGTGTGGCCAAGACAGCATCCCACGGGTGAGGCCCTGCCCCTGCCGCCCAGCAATTCAGGGATTCCCCAGGAGCAGAAGGCCCAGGATTTTGGCCCCATGTCCTGGGAGTATTTCAACAACAACCTGATGTAAAACCCCCACGCAGGTGCCAAGGCAGGGAGTGGCACTGTGCCCTGGCTCAGGCCTAGCCACGAGGGACACGCCGAGCAAGGCCCAGGTGGCCATGGTGGCCCTGGGAGGGTCCCCGTGAGGGTGACAGGCAGTACCTCTGCATCCTGGACATCCTGTGCAGCTCCATGTCGTCGCTGCCACGGAAGCCTTTGGCGAAGGGATTGTTCTCAATCTTCAGCTGGGTGATCTGAAAGGGAGAAAACGCAACAGGGTCACTGCAAATCCAGGGCACGGCCTGGGAGAGAGGGGATGGTGGGTATTGAACCTGATGCCTTAGGGTTTAACTTTTCTCTGTTCCCAGCCCTGCAGTGCCCAGTGTGACTCTGCAGTTCCCTGGAGCTCGTTCAGTGCTGTTCTCTCATGCTCACACTGACATAACAAAGCCTCTCCAGCTCGCTCTCCAAGGACACCCAGACCCTCCTGGGCCCAACAACTGCAAACCTTCATCTTGGGGAGAGAAAGGGGGGCAAGCTTGGGCAAATTCCATCCTTGCCTGGCTTCTGCTTGGGCAATTGATGCTGATATCAAAGTGGGAAGAACTCGGGAGCTGTCATTGTCCATTTTGGGATGCACTGAGGCAGGAGCCTCTGGAGCCCAGAGTGTGACCTCTGAAGGCCTTTCCAATCAATCCCTCCTTTATTCCTTTATTCCTGTCTGCTCTCTGTATCTAGGTACTCATTTAAGGTATCAAACCCAAGGCACAGCCTGGGAGAGAGGGGATAGTAGTTGTTAAACCCAAGGCAGGCAGGATGGGAAGAACAATCCAGCTTGCAGGAACTCCAGCCATCCTTCAGCTCACTGACCGCTCCAGGAAAAATATCTCCCGGCAGCAACCTCTCGCTTCTGCCAGGTTTGTCCCTTAAGGAACACCTGGGACTGCACAGACACACGTTTTTCCCTGGAGAAAATTCGCTTTCTGAGAGTTCTTACTTTCACTTTGCTCCTGGGACAGAGAGGGCTCCGCTGCTCGGAGGAGCAGGGGTGGGAGTCTGAACAAATACCAGTGAGTATTTTCTCATCAGTGCACAAAACCTCACCTCCCAGACCAGAGAATTTGGCTTTGTTTCAGACCAGCTAAAGGTGCTCTGCAGCTGCCATCCTGCCCCACACCCGTCAGCACCGCAGGCACTAATTACCTAAATTACTTGGAGGGCGACTTCACCTGTGACCATCAAGCCGCAGAGGATTTTTAGTCTCCCCAGTCATTCCAATTTGCTCACCTTGAGAATCTAACGTTCAGTGGGATGAATCCCCTCAGACTCAATTTTTTTCCTCTTAAAATGCCTAAATTTAACATTTAAAGCAGCTGCTGGGCAGAACATGCCCTTACCCAACGAGACAGAGCAGCTCTATGAGGTCCAACCCCCTCCTGCACTACTTTTCCTGAGGGCTTTGGTGAGCAAGGATTGTCGTTTAAGCCAATATTAATTGTGCACCAGAAACACCCTCAGCTGCCCTGTGGATCTTGTAAAAACTCACTCTGCCATGCCAAATCTGATGCAAATGCTTTGGCAGAACAGGACTGAGCTTGGATCCGGCGTGAGATGGCTGCAAAGCCCTATAATTTGGGCAGGAGGGGGAAAAGTTCCCTTTCTTTCCTGTTTTCTCCATCACTGCCTGGCAGGCTGAGCCCTCAGCAAGGAATGAGGAGGGACACTTGCCCATGAGGAGAGACAAACCCACGTTTGCCACCGGAGGAACTTCACACTCTCGCCACGTTTTGTGGAAATCCTGTTCTTCCTTCCCGTTGAAAGCTGGCCAAGGGGAAGGAAAGAGCTTGGGATTCACGGAGGGAGAGCAGAGAGAGGTTCGTGTTCACCGAGTCAAGCACAAACAGCCGGGCCTGCCTCCCTGCCAAAATCCAGAGAGGAAACTCTGGCTCGCCCAGTGTCAATAGCAAACCTCGCCAGGTGTATGCACAACCAGATTATTTTGCTCTTTTCTTGTCTTTCTGCATATTTTTTTCCAAGGGCCATTTGTTTATTTGCCATTTTTGCCACATTCAGCCCCGTATTTCTCCCGGAGCCCCCCACCACCCTTGCACTTATCCCCAGGGCCATTCCCATTAAACCAAGCCATACTCAGCACAAAAACAAGCCCTTTGCACGTTTTTTTTTTGGTCCCTCATTTCAGGTTTCAAAGAGAAGGGCAAACAAACAATCTTTTGGGGTCTATTTGCCAGCTGAGCCATTCTCTAGCAATAAAACAGAGGCGCATTTTGTAATTAAGAGCCCCGAATTCTCACACAACCAGCCGTGTATTTTGCAAAGCCTATCAATTGGGAGGTGGTGGCTCTTCTAGAATGAATAATAGGCATTATTCAACGTTCTGAATGTTCCTGAAGCCATGTAAATGTAGGAGTTGTCCTCCCTGGCCGACCCCAATGGCAATATTTGCTCGCATAAGTGAAGCCCTTCACTGAGCGAGGGTTTACAGGATTGGCACCGGCGCACAAAGGCACAAAGGGCCAGATTCATCCCAACCTCACCCAAGGCATTTTAACCAAGGCGCCTGCGCTGCTGGAGTGGAGGGAGGGAGATGGGGACTGCCAGAGGGCACTGGGGCTCTGGGGTGGGTGGCAGTGCCTCCGCGGGTCCCCAGTACGCTCCAGCCGTGCCCCAGCCCCTCGCTCCGGGTGAATGCCCTGTTTGGCTCTTCAAGCTTTTCATCACCCACGAAACATCAGCCAAAATATCAAAACAGGACCTCGGTATTGCAAATCTGTTGATTTAGGAGTAGAGAAGTGCCCCTGATCCACGTGAGGAACAAGCAAAGGTGTTTGATGCTGGTGGCCAAAAGCCCCAAGAGAATCATGGACAACTTCACCCTCCTTAAAATTAGGGATCTGCTGGATTGAAGGCATCTAAAATTCAGGCACTGCAGGTTTAGAATTAATTCTCAGACCTCTGGTGTCCTTCAGATGGATTGGAGCTTCCAGAACAAAGTTTCCCTAGGTGACAACTCATGGCATCAGCCACCACAAAGCCAAGAGAGCCCAAGCCAGATTTAACAAAACTGGGCACAACAAACTAGAAAACAGAGAAAAAGTTGGTAAATCCCTGCTCTAGCAAACAACCTGTGGAAGATATTTTGTTTGGACATTTTTTGCCCGACTTCCAAACTATTTCAGAGGTGGAAAAGCAAACGAAGGGGTGGAAATTGCCTTCTTCTGGATCAGCTTTGCCACAGCGAAGCTGAGTTTAATTGACTATAACTCATGGAGGGGGTGGGGGGAAGAAAAGCTGTCAGAAAGTCAGATGACAATTACCTCATGAAGAATAAACCAAAATACAGCAAGGTCGTTAAGACAGAGCGCCCAGGGCTGAGCTGTGCAGTGTGGGTTCAATAAAACCAAAGGGCTTTGTTTGCGTGTTTGTTACCGAAGGACACCCAGGGCAAAGCCCCCTCCTCACCACCCACTCCCCAAGCTGCCACAGAGCCTTGGAGACGAGGAATTTGCAGGGTGAAGCCTCCCAGGTTTCCACTTTTCAGGGCTGGTCTGACCTATGGGTTTGCCTGAGCTGTAACTGAAGCGACAGTTCCTGGGGGAACCCCTGGGCTGCTCCCCTCTCTCCGGGCTGCTTGGCCACGAAGCTCTTCTGCTGAGACATTTCCAACAGCATCTTTAGCTTCTAATTTTGCAGGAGCAAATTTAGCTTTGCATCGAGTCAGGTCGAGCAAAGATGCTTTAATTTTTTTCCCTTTTCCGCAGACACGTATTTATATGGGATTTGTGCCTGAGGGGTCACGAATATCGTTACAGCCAAAATTGAAACCACCATTTTGTGTTATTTTTTGTCAAGAACTTGCCATGATAAGACTGTTCTCAATTGCTTCTCACTTTAAAAGCAAGAACAAAGTTAGAACTTTGTTAGGGATGATGCACTCCATTCCAGGTGCCTTGGGCTCTATTTTATTTAATTATTTTGCTAACAATTCCTTTTTTTTTAAGCCCTTAAGCTAAGGGAAAATGCTGTACCCTGAGCTCTTTGGGCTCTTCTGAAACTACGAAAGGCTGAGCATTCTGGAAAAGGACTGCAGGGGATGGAGATCCTTAACCTGCGAGTTCTCTCTCAGATCTGTGCCACTCAGAGACCTTAAAACTGACAGGGGAGTGGGGGGAGAAAAAAAAAATTCACAATTTAGTGAGGAAGGGGTGCAGGTGATCAGCCTTGAGCAGAGAGCTCCATGGGGATCTGTGCTCACCCTGCCCTGCAGGTGGCCGTGCTGGGGTGTCCGTGCTGACCCAGGGTGGCACAGGGACCAGGAGTGGCTGTGCTGAGCCAGGGTGGCACAGGGAGCAGGGGTGGCCGTGCTGACCCAGGGTGGCACAGGGAGCAGGAGTGCCCGTGCTGACCCAGGGTGGCACAGGGAGCAGGAGTGCCCGTGCTGAGCCAGGGTGGCACAGGGACCAGGAGTGTCCGTGCTGAGCCAGGGTGGCACAGGGAGCAGGGGTGGCCGTGCTGAGCCAGGGTGGCACAGGGAGCAGGAGTGTCCGTGCTGAGCCAGGGTGGCACAGGGACCAGGAGTGCCACCCCGGGGCTGGCAGCGCCTGGAGCCGAGAGCACAGAGCCCTTTTCTTCCGCGCCCTCGCCCAGCCCGGATGGAAACGGGGTCGGGATGGAGGGGAAGCCAAACCAGAGAAGGGGGAAGGAGAGAAACTGCCGAAGACAAGGTGCCTGCTGAGCCCACCTGGGCCGAGCTGGGGCTCGGAGCCCGAGGCAAAGGCCGGGAGAAGGGAGGAGAAGGGAGGAGAGGGGAGCTGCTGGCACGGGGGAGAAGATGCCGAACCCAAAGGCGGTGAAGGAAATGGGAGGGACTGGGAGGCTGGTTGGAGGTGCTGGGGTGAGACAGAGGGGTCATTGAGGAGCTGCCGGCTGGGCCGGGACACGAGCACCAAGGATGGGAAGGGACGGAGCTGGGGCGGTGCTTGGGGAGGGAGGGGAGGCTGCGGGCAGGGGTCCCTGCCGGGCCGGAGCCCAGGGGCTGCTCTGAGCCCCAAAATGGGCCAGGGGCTCAGGGCTGGCCCAGCGCCCCATCCCAGGGCTGGCAGCGAGCAGGGACAGGACACAAGGAGACGAGGCTGGATTGGCCACGGGTCGTGAAGGACACGAGAGCTCTGGAAGGAAGCTCTGTCCTGCCGAGGCCTGGAGCAGCACCAAGATTTGAGAGTAGAGCCCAAAGAGGGGGTCAGGGAGAGAGGAGAGGCTCCCTGCCGGGTGCCCGAGGGCTGCGCAGAAAGCACCAGGTGTGGTGAGGAAGAGGAGCTACCTGGTCTCACCGAGCCCCGGGGATCCCTGTCTCCCTCAGCACTTGGGGAGCAGAGTCTGCCCCGGGTAAGGAGAGGAGCTGTCCCCTCTTGCCAGAGAGATGGAGAGACACAGGGACAGTGACCCCAGGCTGGGCAGGGAGCGCTCCGGGGGCTGGAGAGAGGAACCCTGTGAGATGCCAGCCTCTGGTGGCCTCTGCTCGAGTGGTGGGGTTGCCACCTGCCACCAAAGACAAGGAGAGCTGAGCTCCCGGGAGAAAACCCAGAGCTGCCCACCCCCAACACGGTGACAAGGAGCTCAGAGGGGACCTGCTCGGGTGGCTCTCCACCGTTCCCCAGGACAGAGCACCAGCCCACCTGGCCAACTCGGCAGCAGGATTTTAGCCCTGGGTCTTTTTAGGGCAAGGATGAACCTCTCTGCTTCAGAAATCCCAGCAGATTTCTGGGAGTGAATCCCATGCCTTGCCCCTCTGCTCCACACAGCATTTCGGGGTGCCTGTAGCATCCCACCTGGGGCTGACGTTTCCCTGAAAGAATTTTGGCGACCAAGAATGTTAAATAACTTAGGGTGGGGGGAAAAAATAATCAGCATAAAACCGGATATCCTGAGGGGGGGAACCAATATAAAGCCCAAGTCCAGCTAAGGGGGAAAGTAGGTTGTAAAAATTAATGAGAATAATTGTTGTGAATTCTTGCTTTTGAAAGAACCCTCGTGAGGGCAGAACCTTAATTATTTCTGTCTATTAGGGTTCATTTCCTGGTCCTAAGCAGAGAGCTCGTACCTAATAAATACGAGCCAGGAACACAATGATTTAAGCTACAGCAAAACTGCAGGGGAAGTTAATATTTGGGAATCAACCCCGATTGCAAGCACCCATTGTGTAAACAGCGAGGAAATGAAATGTGCATGTGACCCTTTTTAACACCTCGATATTTCTGGGGCGTTTTCAAGGGTAGCAGAGAGGGGGGAGGTGGTCAATGGAGCTGCTGACAACCGCCCTGAAAACTTCACCAAAACTCTCTTCATAGCTTAAGCCTCTTTTTGGGGAGTAGGGCTGAGGAGAGGGAGATCCCAGGGTGCTTAAATCTCTTTTCAGGCTGTCTAAAATATCAGGGGAAATAAGCACAAGCCCTGCATTGGGATTGCAGCTGTGCTCTTGAAAATAAATTGAGCGATCTGGAAGCAGGCAGGTATTTCTATAAGCTGTGTGAGCATGCACTCAGATGCATTTTGGGGTGAGTCACACCATTAATTCTGTTCCTAGAATTCAGCTACAGCAGAGCTCTTGAAACCTGAACCACGTGCAGGGATGAATTTCTGTGCGTGTGTGCAATACAGGGGTGTATAAAACCACGTGTGAAATTTGTCAGAGCCTGGGTGGGGTGGATGGGGAAGTTTGCGTGAGGTGAGAGAGAAAAAGGGGGAAAAACAAGCAGAGCACTGGCAGCAAGAGCTGGGGATGCCCCACATGTCATCCTTCACGGCAGGGGGAAATGCAGCCTGTGCTGCAAGAGGAAAATCTGGTTTTCCAAGCAACCTCTGAGCTGTGAAAGCTGAGCTGAGGTTTCTGCTGGAGGAAAAGACCCCACTTGTCACCCAGCCCAGCTGGAGGATGTTCCTCCTCAGCATCTCCATCACCCCCAGCATCGTTCCCCACCCGCGCTGGGGCAAGCTACACATTCCCTTCCCTGCAGGGAGATGCCATTTAGGGAAGATCATCCCTGCCTTGTATTTATGGCTCTGTCCTTCCCAGTTGGGGTTTCACCTCGGGCCTGCAGCCACTCTTCCTCAGTTCCCCCCTGGCTCCGAGCAGCACGGGGAGGGATGTGTGCCAGAATCGGGGGCAGAGGGATGCCGGAGCCTGTAAAACGTGTGTGGGGCGTGTCAAATGTGTGCTGGTGGGAGCGAGAGTCTGCCGGGCTGGGAGCGTGCGTGTCTGTGGGGATCCCTGCCTCCGTCAGTGCCTCGCCTTCCACACAGGCAGATGCGCACATGTCACTTCTTATCACACAGATGTTGCTGATTTACAGTCAAATATTCCTGCTCCTCCTAACGTGGCACTTTTCCCAAACTACTGTGCTTACATGTTCCTGCTTCGCTTTTCTTGTATTTGCACGATCATTCCTTTTCCTATAAACCAGCCCTACTTTCCTTCAAAGGGGAGCAGCTCCATTCACGTCTGTTTTCTCCTCGGGAAACGCCTTTAAAGCGGGCAGTGTGTCCTGTTTTATTAACTCCCACTTCTATTAATATTATATTCTTTCTCCAAATCCATCAAGCAGAAGTTAAACTTGATTTTATAGCATCCACAGTGGAGTTATAATTTAAGGCATAATTTGGCAAGGGCTCAATTTGGATTCGGTTTGCTTGTCCCAGCCGTGCCAGCAGCTCCTATTTTAAAGGGTAGGGAAGTGTTTTCCTTTCTCCCTAGTTTTGGTGGGATGCTCTTTCTTCCCCAGCCCAGCTCCGCTCTCTGCATTTTGCTGGTCGGCTGATGAAGGAAATGAAATTTTTTCACACAGGTTTAGGAGCCTGCATTTCCAGGAAGGCATCCAGGATTTCTTTGGGGTGCTTAACGACTTTTCTCTGTTTGAAAAGCAATTATTGCATCAGGTACAGAGGAGTTGTCCTACCTGCCTGTGAGTACAAGTGTATAGTAAGGGCTTTTTATGTGATTAGGGGAGGAATTTGCTTATTTGCTGAAAATTTTGAGTTTTCACGGTGCTGAGCCCTAGAGAGGGTCGGTGGGCAGTGGTGAGGGACAGCTGGTGAAAGACATCCCTAATTAATCTGTGGCGAACCACCCGACCCCTCAGCCTTCCTCCTCCTCCTCCTCCTCCCTCCCTGCTGGGTGAGGACCCCAAAACCGAGCAGGGAAGGGGATGGAGCAGCGAGCTCCTCACAGAGGGGCAGCAACAGTGTGCCAAGAAACTCCTCATTCCACCCAACCCCTCGTGTTCCAGCAGAGGACAAACCTACCCCGCGATTCTCGCGCTTTGTTTGCCTGCTCCCGGGAGCTGAGCCTCCCTTTCCTGCCCGGGCCTCCCGAGCAGCCCCCCGAGCGCAGCCGGGTTATCAGCGCCCGGCTCCCTCCTCCTGATAGGAGCCTTTGACCCACGGGGAGGGGGAAGATAAAGCAAACTTCCTCGCTTGGTCGTCTCCGTGTGAGCAAAGCGTCCTGGTGAGCTCATTCCCCCTCCCCGGCTCGCCCCCAGCCCCGGCTTGGGATGGTTTGTGCGGCCAGGAATAACAGAGGGGATGGGATGGGCATGGAGGAGAGGGGAAGGGAGAAGAGGGAGAAGGAAGGGGAAAGGAGGAGAAGAAAGGACAAGGGGAAAAGGAGAAGAAAAAGGAGGAGAGAGGAGAGGAGAGGAGAGGAGAGGAGAGGAGAGGAGAGGAGAGGAGAGGAGAGGAGAGGAGAGGAGGAAGGGAAAGGGAAAGGAAAGGAAGAAAGGGGAAGGAAGGAAAAGTAACAGGAACAGGAGAAGAAGAAAGTACAAGGGGGAAAGGAGAAGAAAAGGAAGGTGACAAGAAGCAGAAAAAGAAGAGGGAAAGGAGAGGAAAAAGAAGGAAAGAAAAAGGAGGAAGGAGTGGAAAGAAAAAGGGGGAAGAGAAAGAAGGGGTGAAAGAAGAAGCAGGGCGGGAAGAGGCGCTGAGGGCCTCAGGAGGAGCAGAGGGGAGAGGGAAGGAGCGGGATGCGGTTTGCCGGGGCCGGCCCAGCCCCTCACCTTGTGGTTTTGGTAGGAGGTGACGGCGATGAAGGCAGTCTCCGGGAAGACGTGGGTGCAGAAGGCAGTGTTCTTGGAGCCGAAGCCGTTGTTCTCGTCCGCTTTGACGATGTGCAGCCGGGGCTGGTATTTGTGCATGGAGTTCAGGATGATCTGGGCAGGGGGAGAAGGAGAGGACGTCCCGTGGGAATGGAGGGGGCACAGCCCGGCGCGCTCCCCCTCCCTCCTCCCCGGGCAGGAGAGGGACAGGGACCAGCAGGAACTCCCATCCCCTTCCCCAAAATCCTCGTCCTCTTCAGGAGAGGGGCAGATTGAGGTGCTGGGGTAAGGGCACGTGTCTCTCCGGAAAGCTCTCACCCAGGAGCCCGGCGGGGCCGGGAGATGCTGTCAAAGGTGGTTCCTCACCTGCTCGCCCCAGCCCAGCCCTGCTCCTCCCCCTCCGGGGGGCCGCAGCTGCTCCCTCTACACCTACTGGGGGGCCAGGGCAGCCCAACCCCCCCATCCCATCCCATCCAAGCGGGTAAAGAGTGAAGAAAGGGCGAGGAAGGAGAGCTGGAGGCATTTCGGGGTTTGTGGGTTCAGGGACGTTTCCCCCCGCAGAGGATGGGAAGCAGAGGAGGCTGGCGGAGCCGGGAGGACGCGCGGCGCTCCAGATAAAAAGCGGGCCCTGCTCGGTACCGGGTTAATCTCGGGGGAGGTGGGGGGATGGACGGCGGCGGGGGGCCCTCGGGCCCGATAATCACTGCCGGACCCTGGCGACAGCGAGACGCAGCGCGTCCCGCCGCCGCCTCCCCCGTCCCGGGGGTTTAGGCAAATTGCTTTGACATCCAGGAAAGTCGTAGACATCAACGGTGAACGATCTAATGGTTTTTAATTTCATTACAGCGACTCTAATTGAGAGGCTCCTGGCGCAGCTCCTCCTCTGAAGTCCCTCATTGTCCCCTCAGCGTCTTCAGTTTGTTTAGAGGGACTTTTTCCGCGGTGCCGCCTGTTCCCAGCGGGGATGCCTGGCCCCGTCCGCCCGGGCCGGATCCCCCCCTTCTCCCCAGAAGCACCCCGGGGGTGGGATGGGTTCCCCTGGCTGCTCTGCTCCCCTCCCTCTTCCCGCAGGAAAGCTCCTGATCCCTGGGAAGCGCCGCTCGCAAACCCCTTTGCCAGCAGCTCAGGGCAGAATTAAAATAAAATTAGAATTATAAAAAGAAAAAGGAAATCAAGCCCCGCAACTGGAGGTGCAAAGGAGCGCTTGGAAAAGGATGCTCGGCGTTGGGGTGGGCTGGGGACTCTGCTGGCTCCTCTCCCCTAAACCCCTCTCACTTCTTGGCTACCACGTGGGCGAGGGTTTAAGAGCACAAAATTTATCATTAAAAAGAGAAGGGAAAAAAAATAAACCAAACAGCTTGGAAAAAAATCAAACTGAAGTGTTGAAACGAGACTGGAGAAAAATCCGCTCTTGGAAAGGGCTGGCAGGACCTGGAGCCACATATTCGTTCAATTATATATATATTTTTATATAGATTATATATATATATATATATTATTCATACACGCACATATATATTTGCTCAGAGGAACTCGCATCTTTGGAGACCTTCGAAGGAAGGCTGTTCCTGGCTGCAGAATTCACACAAATTTTCACTGCCCCACGAGTCTCGCAAAGACCTTTTTATGCCCAAAAAGTTCTAGCGGGACTTCAATTTTTGCTAATTGTCTTTGATTATTGTTACTGTTCTTTTTTTTATTTTTCTTTTTCCTGATCGAGGGATCCGCGTGTTTTTAGCTCCTATTTCCTCCGCTAATTATACCTGATTGATTTTACCTGTTAGGCAAATTCCCGGAGGCAGCGGGCGGATTTTAACGATCCAGGACTCCCGATGCGATTAAAATCGGGTACCAAACACTCAATTAGGCCGGGAGAGTTTTACCCACTCGCGAACTCCAGGCCCGGGGGGATCTGTAACCAATTCCCACGAAATAACCCGGGTTTAAGGTTTATAAATGCTTCTATTTTTGGGGGGCTCCTCTTGGGGGTTCACCTCTCTCGCACCCCACCAGCCCTGGATCTGGGGGTGGGGGACACCCCACGCGAGTGCCGGACACGCGCTGCCCACGGAACTTACGTGTCCGAAGGGATCGAGGTGGTTGTTGGTGAGTTTGAGCTTCTGGAAGGAAACCAACTGCCTCATCCAGTGCGCGCCGGTGGCAGGGGAATCGGGGTGCACGTACAGCCTGCCGGGCATGGCCGGCTCTGCCTTGCCCGTCACCGACCTGCGTGGGGACACGGCGCTGAGCTCCGGCCACGCGGGGACGTCCCGAGGGCTCCTTCTCCTCATCCATCCCTTCCCGAGGGCTCCTGCTCCTCATCCATCCCCTCCCCTGGGCTCCTTCCCCTCATCCATCCCCTCCCGAGGGCTCCTTTCCCCCATCCATCCCCTCCCGTGGGCTCTTTCTCCTCATCCATCCCCTCCCGTGAGCTCCTTCTCCTCATCCATCCCCTCCCGTGAGCTCCTTCTCCTCATCCATCCCCTCCCGTGAGCTCCTTCTCCTCATCCATCCCCTCCCGTGAGCTCCTTCTCCTCATCCATCCCCTCCCGTGAGCTCCTTCTCCTCATCCATCCCCTCCCGTGGGCTCTTTCTCCTCATCCATCCCCTCCCGTGGGCTCTTTCTCCTCATCCATCCCCTCCCGTGGGCTCTTTCTCCTCATCCATCCCTTCCCGAGGGCTCCTTTCCCCCATCCATCCCCTCCCGGGGTTCCTCCCGTGGGCTCCAGCTCCTCATCCGATCCCTCCCACTCAGGTACCCCGTGCCTGGGGAGAACAGGCATTTCCAGCCCCGCTGGCTCGGGAATTCCTGAGCTCATTGGCATCTTTCCCGTCGGAGATGGCTCTCGCTGCTTGCCCGATTAACCCCATCCTTCCCCCTTTCCCTAATTAACGGCCAGGAGCAAAGAAGCAATCCTCAAAGATCTTCCTGCCCGGAGATATTCCCTTCCTTAATAGAATTAAACCATCAGCTCCACAACAGCAAATAATCTCATCGTCAAACAGGATCCGTTATTGTTCACTAATTGTGACAGAATTTCTCTTTTTTTTTTTCTTTTTTTGGGGGGATGAATTTCTCTCCCAGGGCCTGCGGCGCTCAGGTGGGGCTCCTGCAGCCCAACATTTTGCATGGAAAAAGGAGGACGAGGCGCTGAATGAGGGAAATCTCCCACCCGGGCAGCCCAGAGGTCTCGTCCCTCCCCTCTCTCCTTCTCTTCCCCCCACGCGTGCCTACCATTTATTATCTGCGAATTTGTATCTGTGGTCGTCCGCTGGTACAATATCCATCAACAGGATGTACTTGGTTTTTGGATTGAGTCCAGTGACCTTCACTTTGTAACTGGGGAACATTCGCCTGGTAAAAAATAAATAAATAAATAAATAAATAAATAAATAAAGTAGAGTAGCAGAGAAAAGCGAGTTTTCCGAGGTGGTTTCGCGTTTGTTTGCGAGGAGGAGACATTGCGGGTGGGGAGTCATTGCACAGAAGGGACAAGGCCGCATTCCCGACTGGATGTTCCCGAAAGGCTCCCCGCGGGGTGTGGGACACGGCTGGGTGCTGCCGGCTCCTGCTCCAGCTCCCATCCCAGCCGAACCCGCTGATTTCTCCCAGCGAAATGGGAATTTCGAGGCTGTCGGGTTTGTTTAGTCACCTCCTCCCGTGCCTGCTCGTCTATTCCTATTTTTACTAATTATTTGTTTCACCAAAGTTTTGAATCTCTGTTCTTTGAGCAAATCCGAGCGTGAGAACTTTTGGAAGTCAGTTACTTCCCTCCGTCCATAAACCGCTGGAACAGGAGAGGAAATTTGCCAAAAAAAAAAAGTTTTAAAATAAAAGTTATAATATAGATACTTCTATTAAAAATTATATTTATGTGTCTTTCTATAAATCTATATATTTATAGGAATACCTCCTCATATATTACATATATAGAAATATAAACACTTTAAAATACTTTCATATGAACACTTTGATGTTCTAGGGACAGATACAGAGGAAAAAACCCTCCACGCGCTCAGGTGGAAGAGAAAATCCGTGAGCAGCTCCGAGACGGCAGCAAACACACCTGACAAATCCTTGGAAACCCTCGGATACACACAAGGCAGGGGCTTTTCGAAATATTTTCCATTACTGCAAGGCAGGCACTTAAACCACTGCCGTTATTTTAGTTCGAGCTTTCCAAATATTTAAAAATAAAGCAGATGAAAATGTAGCCCTGGACTTAAAACACGCATAAACAATTAAAAAAAGAAAATGAAAAAAAAATGAAAGCCCCACACCTCTAAAAATACCGCGCCCGTCTCCGAGGCTCGGGACCTTATCGCTGCCGTGGGGCACCTGGGCTGGGCTTCAATCCGCTTGTAAAAAGCTGAAGGGGGGCGAAAAGCGCCCAGCGAAAGGAGCTGGCGTTGAACTTCAAGGTTTTAAGGGAGAAGAAACCAAATCCCACCTGGAGATTCATCCACGGAAAACACCTGAGCAGCAGGGCCGGGGACTTCTCCGGCAATAAACACGGGGAATGAGATAAATGAGGAAACCTAGCCCGCATCTCCCCTCGAGCCCCTGCCCTGTAAATGTCTATTTTATTGCTCTCCAGTTGAGATCTCTGTCCGCGGCGATATTTGTTTGAAATTTCTGCAAGGTGGTTTCTGTCTCCCTTCGAGACTTGGATTTTTTTTCTCTCTGAACAGGGTTTTTTTCGGAAGATCCCAACACCGACTTCACCTCCCCCCCCCTTCATCCCACGTCGCCTTGGCCACAAACCCCTTTTCAAACCCATTTTTGCAGCAGCGGGGTTCGAGGGGAAGGCGAGATCTATTCGCTAAAACTTTATCCAACCAGCTCGATATTTATTTTTCCCCTCCCTCTTCAGGCAAATTTTGGAAGACCACAACAAATGCCAGGTGACAGAGCAAAATGAAAGTTTGACTCTGCCTTGTTGATTGTGTCCCTACAACCTAAAACTATTCCTGCACGTGGAGGCTTTTCCCCCTTTTCTGCAAGGATTCGAATCGAAAATCCCAAAGAAAAATCCTCCCTCGGGCTGCCCTCGATTTGTTGATAGGACTGGAGAGACTTTTTTACTGCGTTTCTCTGGCCGCTCTTCAACTTAACAACCCTCCACCACATTAGTATCAAGGATAATGTTAAATCCCCTCAAAAATGCCCTCGTCCACATATAAATATCTGCGGATCAGGTTTACTGAGCCGCTCATGGAATCGATTAGACCCCCAATAAAGTTGGATTTGCGAGGCTGTATATTTTTCCGCACACCCACGCAGATAAACACCCGCATAGAAATACCCCCACATGATATTTATTTGCGGACGCATCTATCTCCGCATCTAAACAGCTTTGTTATCTCTCTATAAACAGTAGCTTAAGACTGCATAGACTTTTAAAAGGGGTGAAGTGGCTGTGCTGGGAATATTCGCCCCAGAGTGAGCAAAAATAAATAAAAAACTCTGTAAATTAGCATAAAACTTTGAAGAGGGGAAAAAGCAGAAGGGCCGAGGTGCTCTTTAAATAATGGCAATAATAATAATAACGACAATAATAATAATGGCCCACCGGGCTGCTCTAAACAAAGTTTGCTTTTTGGCCAAGTGGTTGCAACTCGCGTTCGCCTGGAAAGTTTCCAAAGGCCTGAAGTCGGAATTAATGATCCAACTGTTCTGGTCAAGAAAGAAGCCAGAAGAAACAATTTCTCCCTCGTCTCTCCGGGCAGGCAGGGCTCTCCACGGCCGGCAGCGGCACACACACGGGGGGCTCGGACACGCGGGATGTGCCCGTGCCCGGGAGGTGCCCGGGAGGTGCCCAGTGCCCCCCATCCAGGCGGGTGTGTCCCCCGCGTCCCCGCGCCCACCGAGGGGCACCGCCGACCCTCCTGCTCTTACCTCCCGGCCTTTGTTATGATCATCTCCGTGCCCACTTCGTGGAACTTCAGCCACAGCTCGCGTTCGTGCAAAAACACCTTGATGCCCTCCATGCCCTGCGGAGAGGGGAGGCCCAGAGCGTCAGCCCCGAGCCGAGCGGGCACAGCCCCGAGCCCAGCGGGCACAGCCCCGAGCCCGGCGGGCACAGCCCCGCCAGAGTGGCCGGGCCCGTCACGGCCCCGCCGGGAAGCTCTCCGGGAACAGGCCGGGCTCTGCGGGCCGCAGCTCGGGGCATTCCCGGGAAAACCCTGCCGCAAAGGCGGCCCGAGGGGGGTTCCAGGCCGGAGCGCGGGGATGCCGCTCAGAACGGGCCTGGAGCGGAGTCCTGCGGGCCGCGGGGCTCGTGGGGCGGGGAGGCGATGGCAGGGAGCCCCCGGAGCCGGCTCCAACTGCATCCTCCCAGAGAAATCCCCCGGCGCTCCGGCCCAGCTGCTCCCAGAGGCAGCCGGAGGAGATTTACACCCTCCCACGAGTGATTTACACTACCGGCTGCACTCTGCAGGCTGGAGCGGCGTGGGGTGTCACCCTGCTCCCCTCGCCCCCTTCATTTCTCCGTCCCACCCGAGAGCTGCGAGCCCCGCGGCTGGGACAAGGCATCCCTCCCCGGGCTGGGAGGCGCAGGGGACACCCCCAGCCAAAGCAAGCACTTCTCCTCGTCACTAAAAACGCAGCCGAAGAGCCCCACCAAACTCCGGGGGTAGTTTCCAAACATCCCGAGCCCCCCCGTGCCGATCCCAGTGCCCACCCCAGAGCACGGGGGGTCATCGGGGGGTACCTGCCGGGGGACAAGTGGGGCTTTCCGGGGGGACCCCACCGTGGGGATCACGGTGGAAAATCCCCTCTCCTACATTTCTCCCGCTGCTCTCCCAGCGCTGCCCGGGCCGGAGGGGCCAGGGCCGGCTCCCAGCACCGGGAGCTCCCAGCACGGGAGGGAGAAGCCGAGGGATGGCTCGGAGGTCCCACACGGGAGCCCACGCGTGTCCCGGCACACGAGGGCTGAGGGAAGGGATGAAGGACACCCCAAGCTCCCCGTGGCAGCCGCTGCCTGCCCTGAGTGCCCGCTGGGGGTGCGGGGTGTAGCCGTGCCCGCCTGGGTGTGCCAGAGGTGCCTAGAGCTGTGTGTGTGTACAAAATATACACATTTCTACCTCACACAAACACGCTCTGCAGGAATCTCCCCCCGTGTGTGCTCGCACACTCACCCGTAGGCACCCGTGGGCACCCGTGGGCACCCGTGGGCACTCGTGGCCGTGTGGGTGCCACTGTGGGCCGCCTTCCCCTCGCTCCTATTTCGGGTCTTGTTCCCTGCCTGCTCCTCCACACTCCCCAAAACTCACACGGGCGTGTTCAGCGCCTGAGCACGACCTCAAATAACACTAAAGCAGGAGGAGGCCCACGGCCAGGTGAGGCTTCGCCCTCGCGTGGGGCCTAAAACAAGCCAACCACCCTGCTGGGGCGGGGGAGAACGCGGAGAAAAGGGGACAACACCAACAAAACCAAACCGTGGCGAGTTGCAGGAGAGCAGCACGGGTGTTTACCTGCTGGGTGAAGGCTGCCTGGGGTGAGGTGGGCGACTTGCTGGTGGCTCCCAGCTGCGTGTCCTGCTTGGCTTCGGCCTGGAGCTCCTTGGCCTCGGGATCCGCGGGCGTGCTGGGGAGCCCGAAGCCTTCCTCGCTATCCGCCATGTTACGAGCTTCCTTCGCCGAGTCCCCCGCTGCAGGCACACATCGGGAGAGAGCAGAGATAAGAGACGCACAAGTCAATGCTGGCGTTTAATAAAATATAGATATTTCTCCAGCGGGGTGGCTGCGGGCGCCGGCCGGGGCTGCCCCGACCATCCCGCCACTCACTTCAGCTGCCCGGGGAGGGAGCGAGGCCCTTTAACTTCGGGAGAGGGAGAAATAAAGACTTTTATTTATTATCGCAGCCCGCAAGGGATGATAGGATTTGGGGGGGGCTCGGGGGGGTGGGGAGGGAGGGGAAGGGGGAGGCGGTATTATTGAATGCATCTTTTGGAAAAGGTAAACAGCGAGTTTGGGGCTGCCTGGCAGCACGGGGGAGCGAGGCACGCGAGGGGCCGTGGGACAAGCAGCTCATGGCACAAATGGCTCTGGAGAGCGAGGGGGGTTCGAGGTGGGGGCTCCAGAGCCTCCCCCCGAGGCTCAGCCACCTCCAGTTCCTCCCGGCTCCCTCCGGCCCAGCGGGGTTTGAAGTTCCCACTTCCCTCCCAGGGAAGGGGAAGCTTTCACCCCGCAGGAAAACACCACTGACACACGAGGCCACTTCTAGCACCCAATTCCCAAGGAAAATTCAACTTCTTGCATGTCTTATTAAAAAAAACAAAACAAAAACCAACAAAAGCGTGTTCTTCCCTTTCCTCGGGCAGTTACAAGAAAAGCAAAGGGTGCACGAGGAAATTAAAATATAAAAGTTCGAGTAAATCAATCGGACAAACCCCGTGCAAGGTAATGAGGACTCGGGCTGGTGAACGGGGAGAGGAATTGGGGCTGGAGTGAACTAAGCCGTATAACATTTAGGATAAAACTGCACCAGCAGAGAAAACGAGCTTAAAAAAAAAATTACGTGGTTTATATCTGATGCGAGTAACCGCAGCGAGTTTTAAAAGCTGTATTTTGAATTAGTTTTAAAGGCTCTATCAGGAACGGTAAAAGTTTCATAGCAACACAAAAAAAACCCCAAAAAGATAAAAGTAATTGAATTATCTGTTAGGTTTTTGTTGTTCTTAAGGAGTTCAGAGTTTTAGGAGCTTTAAAAAAAATATTTCTTGCATGTTTCAAAGAAGGGGATTCAGTTTTGAAAGGCCAACCATATGGAGGCAATATTGGGTTTAAATACACGAGAATGTTTTTAAATGAGTTCTTCGCCCTGCAACGATATTTGAAAGCTGTTAAAAATCAAGCAGAGAGGGCGAAAAAAAGGCAATTCTCTTTTAAAAGCGAAGGAAAATTGGGAGTGGGAAGGAGGGGGGAGAAAATGCTACCGGTGGGTAACGCACACACGTTCGGATTTATCATTTAGAAGGACAAAAAGCGAAAGGGCTCCGGGTCCGCGCCTCTGGAGCCGCAGCTCGTGCCCGCACTCGTGCCCAATCCCTGCCTCCTTCCCTCCTTCCCTCCTTCCCCAGGCTCCTTCCCCAGCCGCACACCGAGGGCGAAGCGAAGGCGCTGCCAGCTCGGGGAGCTGCGGGAGCTGCGGGAGCCTCTGCCCGGGCCCGAGGGGGCCGAGCCGCAGCTCCAGGGACCATTTAAGGCTTTTCTCTTCCCCTCCTCCTCCTCCTCTTTTTTTTTTCCCCCCTCTGGACTGTTGTGTCTTGTTTGTTTGGGTTTTTTTTTTTTTCCTTGGGAAGTGCCGCTTATGCATTTTTAAATCTATTTCCCTCCAGCTTGGAGCTGTGATTCCTCCAGAGCCAGCAAGGTTAGTGGGTAGAGCGAGGGAAAATGGTAATAAAAATCCCTAAAGCATGTTTATTAAAACAAAGCGGGACCCAGCCATGGCAGTGCAGCCCAGCCCAGTGCAGCCTCCCCGATGCTCTCCGCGCCCAGACATAATTAAACAGATATAAAAATAATCATAATTTTAAAAACAGAGGGTGTGACGATAAAAAAGAACCCGGCAACTGAGAGCATTTGGCAATCCGTGGCTTCTAATTTTTTTTTTTTTTCCCCTTAAAAGAGCTTCTGAGAAGAAATGGAGCTTGACAGAACCAGGCCGCGGTAGCTGGATGAAAAATGCATCTCGCTTTGCTAAAGTAGCGCCAAGTGGGTTTGCGGGAGGCAAAAAAAAAAACAACACAGGGGGGAAATGAAAAAAAAGAAAATGAAAAAAAAAAATCGGCACCCTCTGCTTTTGTTCCGGCTTCGCCCCGAGCCCCTCCCCAGCCCCGCGGAGAGAGCATTCCCCTCTCCTCGCCCTGCTCTCCGCGGAGGCCTCGCAGCTCCTCGGCAGCGGCCATCCGTGGCTCCCGAGGCCCCCGGGCAGTGCTTTCGCTCTGCCTGGCTCCCGCACCGCGCACAGAGAGGACAGACCCCGACGGACAGACATGGCAATGGAAGAGCCTTTACCTTGCTCGCTGAATTCCATGCAATCAATGCATCTCCACATATATAATGTGTGGGTCTATTTCCCCCGTTTGCAATGGAAATTACAATGGGATCAGGCTTCTCGTGTGCATATTTCCTTTTATTTATTTATTTGCGGATCAGCATGTGAAAACCCAGCCTGGAAGAAAAAATTCTATCCAATGCAAGGCTGCTTCTCTCTCTCTCTCTGTCTCTCTCTCTCTCTCTTTCCCTGCTGCTCTCTCCAAACACTTCCAGGTTGTCAGACGCGCTAGAAAGGATCCTGAGACCAAGATAAAGCCCCCACCCCCACCCTTTTCTCAGCCTGATCTGACGCAGCTCTCCCCAGCCCGCTCTTGCTGCTGCCCACCTAAAAATAATTTAAAAATTAAAAA
>VZRF01006099.1:89498-100738 GCA_013396875.1 Vireo altiloquus
TCCCTCCCTCCTCCATCCATCTCTCCCAACCAAAGAGAAAATTCAGCGGCTGGGAATATCCTGCTCCCCCCCAAAATAAATCGCTGGCTCCGCTAACCTCACACCACCCCCAGTTCCCCCCTCCCGCCCTCAAAGGCAGCCCAGAGGTGTGGATTTAAACCCAGCTCTAAATTTGCTGCTGCTCACAGAGGCCTTTTATTGGGGGGTGGGGGTGTTCCCCCAAAATAGATTTCCCTAACGGGTACAGCCCCCCAAAAATCCGCGGCGGAGTGGGACCGAGACCCAGCGAAGGTGGCCGCGGGGTGCGCGCGGGGCTCTGGCCTTGTCCCCGCCTGTGGCCGCGTCCAGGCTCCTTCCCCTGCCCTTTCCCATCCTCTTCCTCACCCCTCGCTGCCACGGCCCAGGGCCGCAGCCTCCCGGAGCTCAAATAATCAAGCCGTCAGCGAGGAGCGGGGCTGAGGCTTTATCTGCATCTTCCTTCGCTCCCTCTTTCTTTCTTTTTTTTTTTTAATGTATTATTGGGAGGGTAAAGTTGAATAGGTCAGCGCAGGGTAAACAGCCTCCCTGTCGCATTCTGCAGGCTGAAGAGAACCAGATTGGCGAGGCGGATTTTTGATAAGACTCGGAATAAATGGCATGGTTCAGATCTGCTGTGCCCACCCTCCTCCTCCTCCTCCTGCTGCTGCCCCCACCCTCTGCTCGCCGCTCTGTCCCGTCCCCCCACCCATCCAAAAACAACAACAACAACAACAAAAAAAGCAGAAAATCCCTCACTCTTTACTGCCTCTCGGTCAATTGTGGTTTTTTGGTTTTTTTTTTTTTGCGTTTCGAGGAAGTTTTCAGCAAATCCACCCTCGGTCCCAGCTCTCGCAGGGCGCGATAACAGCGGAGATAACTCTGAAAGTTTGAGGTGAGGAAGGGGCAAGTCTGGGGGCGAGCGGCTCCTGGGGAGGGGGGTGCGTCTGTGGGCGCAGTTTGGCATCTCCCAAACCCTCTCCATGTGCACGCCAGTCCCAACAGCCGCTTGAGGAGAAACAGCCAACAGCAAACGGTTGCAAATAAGAATAATAAAATAACTGCACTTGTAGCCGCAGAGAATAAGCCAGAGAATGCTACTTAAACAAACAGAGTGAAGCTTGTCCCATATTTCATTATTTTTTCGAGGGGAAAGGAGCCGTGGAGCCTTTCCAAACACAAATAAACGAGGCAGCACGGAGAGCGCTCGTTCCCCCGCGGGGGAGGCGGCGGCAGGAGCGGCCCCAGCCCCAGCCCCAGCCCCGGCCGGGGGCGAGCGGGCAGCGGCAGCTCCGCAGAGCCCTTCCCCGGGCCTGGGCTGTGCCGCGAAAGGTGCAGGTTTGCGGGGAAAAGCGGGGAAGAGGGAGCGAAGCGAGCGCGGCGGTGCGGGGAGGCCGCGGAAGCACGCGGGGAGTGCGGCCGGCCCCGCTCCGCACGTGTGCGGCCAGCATCCCCCACGGCTCGCCCCGAACCAGACGAGGGTTTATCCCTTAAAAAAGAAGCAAAAGCAACGAGGAGAAAGGTTTCTCGCAGCCGCGAGAGAGAGAGAGCACGAGCTTCCCTCCCCTCGGCGGAAAGAAAGGGAAAAGTGAAAATCCCTGAAGTTGGGAAGAGCGAACCCGAGCACGGCCGCTGCCTAGAAAAGGACTCACCTCTCCAGCGCCAAACTAGCTCTCAAACACCTTGAAGACAAGTTGAAAACGATGCAAATAAATCGAATTTATTTCCGTCTGCAGGTTGGGGGGGAGAGAGGAGTGGACAAGAAGGGAAAGAAAAAAAAAATAAAAAAAGGCAGCTGGGGAAAAAAAAAGGATGGCGAATGGAGGCTCCCCCAGGACTGGAATGGCAAGGCGAGGAACCTTCCAGCTCGAAGCCGGTTTGTGGTCTCCGACAAATTAAATATTACTGTTTATTACCAGCCATACTCCGATAAAATAAAGAGAGTTCAAGGCGATAGCTGCTATCTCACGAGCTTTGCTCCTATAGGACACGGAGACGTCACCAGCCACGCAACTGGCCTATTCTGTCATGGTTGACTGCAGCAGTAATGGAAGGTTAATTTGTATTATTCTCCTCTTTTTAAAGCTCTATCAGGGAGATTCCTGCCTTTTTTACACCCCCCCACTCCCCTCCAAAAGAAATCCATTCAGTGGAAAGCAAAATCCACCGTGGCCGGGTGTGTGCCACCTCTGTATGATGGATGTGTATATAAATATATTTATTTACGAAGCAGACTTATCTATGCGGGCGTGAGGGCTTTTATATCGTAGATGAGTTTGTATCACCCAAGCAGGCATGGAGCCGCTGGAAACTTCAGGAAAACCCACTCGTCCTCGGAGCAGAAAAGGGGGAAAGTAGGAGCAAAGCTCCTGCTTCACCAGGAGTTAAATTAATCCAACGGGATTGGCATTATTCAGCTTAATTTCTTTTTCTAAACAAATAATGCAGTTAGGGCGAGCAGGAAACTCGTGCAGCGAATGCTCAGGCGCCTCTGGAAGCAAGCACGCCGGGCTATATATAGTAAATGATAACCTGGTTATTCGCACGGATTCGAGTGTGCTTCGGGAACCAATTATTTGCTCCGATTAAATAAAAAAAATAGGGAAAACAAAAAGGGAGAAGAAGAAAAAAATAGTAGTAAATCCAGGCGATTATTTGCCAAATGAGATTGACAAGGGAAAAGAAATCAAAACCTTCCAGGTCCCTCCAAGTGCAGCCAGTGGCTGCAGAGATGCCTCTGGCTCTGCCCCGTGTCCCAGCTCCCCCTTAATCTGGAGGAATTTTGGGATGCACTCGCGGTTGCAGCAGGAAGATTTCACCCAAATTTAAAAAAAATTTAAAAAAAAAATTAAAAAAAGAAAAGGAAAAAAATATATACACACAGAAAGAAAGATACTAAAGCGTTTTTTCCTCCAACAGAAACAGAGAGGAGGAGATATAAGGAGCGAGGAAATAAAGAGCAACATCTGGGGGAGAGCGAGAAGATGGTGCGGGAGCTGGAGGCTGCCAAGGTGAGTGTTCCCAGCCCTGCTCGGGCCGAGGGGCTGCGGCCCGCATCCCCCTCACCCTGCACTTCCCTGACTGCCCCGGGCTGAGCTCCGCAGGCTCCCGGCAAAGCCAGGCCCGCAGGAAAACCTCCAGCAAGGATGGCGGGGAAAATAAACTAAAAGAAAGGGGTTCGGGAAGGAAAAGCCCCCGCGTGCCCTGCTGCGCCCCATTTGCTGCATTTGGCCGCGCTCCTCAGCTCGGAGTCCTCCCAAATATCCGAGATGGAGGGAAAAAAACCCATCGAGAGGAGGGAAGAAAACCCCGAGGATGATTCTGCAGTTGGCACCGACCGCCCGAAAGGCGCTGGCGCAGAGCAGGATAGGGCCTCACGGAAAATGAGAAATTAAATCCTCTCCCCCGCACCCCGCATCATCTCCTGGTGTCCCCTCAGGTTCCCCCGGAGCCCCCGAGGGATGGGAATCGCTTCCCCCTGCCCGCCCGGGCACCGCTCGGCCTCCGAGCCTGCAGCGGCCCGGGAGCGGCGAGAGATGAGGGGCGAGAGAGGCAGCAGGAAGGCAGATGAACATATCCCCGAACGGAGATATTTAATGTGGGTGTGTGTCCGGAGTGCGGACACCCCGTTTGCACACACGCCCCCGCACACGGCACCTCTTCGCTCGAGCCTTTAAGCGAATTTTATATCCCGTGTATTCTAGATATTGTTTATTTTATATCTCCAGACTGAACGCGCGGTGTGACCGCACGAGTGCTGAGATCTGAGGGACACACGTGAATAAACGTGGCTGTGAGTACACCTAAATATCCACAGGCACAGCACAGAAATGGTGTGCGTGGATGTGCAGGTGATGAGACCTCCACAAACACTTGCACAGCAGCGTTTCTGCCAGCTGGAGCCACCCCTGCCCCACCCGCTGTAGGGTTTATGTGGATATTTACCTTCCACCCGGGGTTTAAAGACGGATTTTTGGGTGCACACCAGCCTTAATCAGCTCCCACCCTCCGCACAGCTCAGTGGGAGTGGGCGCAAATCCGTGCACCCGCAGAAGGCAGGCGAGTTGGATCAGCGAGTTGGATCAGCGTGGACGCACCGCCTATGCACCACACTCTCTCCCTGCATATACATATTTATATATTATATAGAAATATCAATCCCCCCACACGCATTCTCGGGCAGCCACGGCAACAAGCACCGCGGAGCACTTACCTCCGTGGGGGTGGCGGCTGCGCGGCTGGGCCCCCCTGGAGCTCTGTGCAGCCCTGCCAGTCTCCATCCCGGCTCTTTCAGCTCCTCGCCGCCGGCTCCGGGAGCGCAGGATGCTGCCCGAGCAGCCCCGGCCGCACCGCCCGGCCCCGGCGCCTCGGCCCGCGGGGAGCTCTAGGGCCCCGCATCCCGGAGCCGTGCGCGGCCGCTCTGCCCCTCGCAGGGTGTCCCTGGCCCTGGAGGTTTCTCCTTGCGGGATTTCCCCGGGAGGGGTGGAGGGAGGCTGCTGGCTCGCGGTGGGGTAGAGGTGTCAGCAGTAAGAAATAGTGCCGAGCGTGAACTCAACTCCCCCCCGCCCGCCCTCCACACCCCTTTAAAATCACTTTTTGGGTCGGCTTAACCAAATCGAAGTGGCTTTTGCGTTCGCTCCTCGGCAGCCACCCTGCCCAGGGACGGGCAGCGCGCCCGGCTGTAAAACACAGACACAGCAGCGCTCCTGGCTTCCCAACGCTCCTTTTTCCCCTTCATTCCCATATCTGCAGAGAGAATCAGCTCCCTCCTAGCAGGGATTTTTACTTTTCCTTTCCATTTTTAGATAATTTACTTCCTCTCTCCGACCAGTTCTCTCTTAGCTTTTATTTCCCTTTTGTTGGCCGCTTTTCGCTTTGGCGAAATACGCACCTGGGAGCGAATAAGAGTTTAAAATTATCCTCCTCTCTGGAAGCATTTTCTGTCCATTCACTTGTTGGGGTTGTTGTGCGTGTGTTGCGTTTTCCCCCACAATTATTTCCTTTTTATTTTCTTCTTTCTCGCAATCCTGGGAGCAGGGACAGACTGCATTGATCTGAGAGCTGATACCAACAAAATATTTGTACAGAAGTCCCGCCAATACAGTTCTCTCATGTCATTATTTCCATTACAAAATCCTGCATTTAGTGCTGTACAATTGCTTTAGACGAGCCTTCGGGGGTAGATACCTGGGTCGAGCTTTTTTTTAATTACAGGTGAATAGAGTTTTTCTTTTAAAGTTTGTGGTTTCAAGTGTTTTGGATTTTTTTTTTTCCCGCCCTTCTGGCTACGTTAAGGAAAAAAAAAAAAGTTTGTAATTAAAACCCTTTCCCCCTCCCTGCAGCCCATTAATTTCCCAGGCGAGCTGCGGGCTTTAAAACAGTGACGAAAATGAAAAATAAGGAGCCGGGCAGAGGCAGGGCTTGGCGTGGCGCGGGCACGGCGCTGCCCTTCCGCGCCTCCCACGCGTGGGGTGAAGATCCCTTCTCCTCCTGGATGCCAAGCAGAGCGTGAGGATCCCAAAATTAATCTAGGAGCACCCCTGGATCAAAAGGCATCCGTTCTCTTTTCCCTGTCTCCCTCCAAAAAGGCATCTCTTGGGCAGGGGAGTCCAGGGAGAAAGGGGTCGACCCCAATTTTCCCCCAAAGCTGCCCAGGAAAAGAGGGAATTTGGCCACGTTTCTCCTTCCCCCCATTGTCAGCGGGTGATTTTTTGGTGCCCATGGGATCCCCCTTCCATTCCCGATCGATGCCCGATGCTCCCAGGGGAGAGGGGCGCGTTATCAACGCCGGGCTAATCTGCTCTTCCCAAACAGGGTGTCCGTCAGGGCCTTATCTCGGCCCCAAGGAGAAAATAAAAGCAGATAAGGCCTTCGCTCTCGCCCTGGGAAGGAACTAATGGGGGCAAGAGGGGGGAAAGTCCTCAGCGCCCCTCCCTGAGAGCGATCATGCCGTGACCTTGAAGGGGAGGCGGGGGTGGCAAAAGGAGCCCGATCCCGAAGGTTTTGGATCAGGCACTGATAAAAGGCCTCACGAGCAACACCTGTAAATGTCCTTCCCTTCCCTTCCCTTCCCTTCCCTTCCCTTCCCTTNNNCCCTTCCCTTCCCTGGAGCCCCGGGTGGGGGAGGACACCCTGGCCATCCCCACAGTTCCCTCATTTCTTCCTCTCTTTCTCTCCCACTCATTTTTCCTTCCCTCTTTCCTCCTTCCCAAGTCGTCTCGCCTCCTTCCTTCCCCATTTTCCGTTTCTCCTCCCTTTTCTCGCTCCCGGTCTCTTTCCTTCCCCTGCCCTAGCTAACGCCGAGGGGCAGCGCAGCCCGGCCGCTGTTATATCCTTGTTATCCTTTGTATTCCCGGCTATCCACAAATTTCGGGAGCAGGAGCCGGGAACTGCATTAGCCCGGCTTTGGACGGGTGTCACGGGCATCCTAAAATCCATTTTTATCCGTGCGGGAAAAACACAGATTACACCAATAACCCAAAGAGTTCTTGACATTTTTTTGTGTGTGTGTGTGTATGAGTCTTCAGAAAACGTTAAATACCAAAAAACTGTTCACAGGAGGAACAGGCAAGGAAAAAAAAAATGAGTATTTTATCTCCTGTTCCAGGGCTGGATGAGGTCCCAAACTGTAACTTCAGCGTCCTGAGCTACCCGGGTGAGAAGAGAAATGGGTTTTGAAGGGGGAGAGCCCCGCGGGTGCGTGGGGGGGAAGCACCAGCGATATTCGGGAGCAGTGAGGCTCCATATCCTGCTTCCCGAAGTGTCAGGGATTTCATTTTGAGGGCAGCAGGTATCTTCCCTGGAGAGTTTTCCCACACAAACAGAGGAGCTGAATATTTGGGTGGTGTCGGGACTCGGTGTGGTAACCCTGATTTATTTTTTTTTATGGGCCCACGTGTGTCTCCATCCACACAATCCTGTGGATTTATTCCTGTTCCACGGACACCAACAACTCACGTTGGATACGTGGCTCTCTGTCCTGTGCTTGTGGGCACAAAAATTTCCTTCTTTCACCCACTGGAGAAAATTTTAGGAGCTCGTTTCGTTCCTGCCTGGGATTTTTGGGGGGCAGCCAGGCGTGGTTACCTGCCCCGCGTGTGTCTGCCAGGCTGCCACCGCAGGGGCCGTGGGTTAATGCCTTTGCCAGCTCATTTTGGGTTGAAAATCGTTCATTTCCAAGGAAAAATTTCTTTTGAGGGGAAAGGAGCGCTCGAATCTCTGCGCCAAAAAGCTCCCTCGGAGCCCGGGTGGGACCTGCGGAGCCGAGCCGGGGTCCCCCCCCGGCTGCGGGCACAGGAGCCACCAAATTCCCCACTCTGGGGAGCCGCCGTTCAAGACAATGTCTATTTTCTGTCATTAATAACTCGTTTCTTCCTTAAAAAAAAAAGGAAAAAAAAAATCTCGTTTGGATCCAAGATTGTTTTTATGATTCAGTCGGACAAGACGGAACACATGTTAGTTTAAGCAGGTTCATGAAATAGCTGTAAATCAAATAAAGTTTACGAGTTTAGCAGGAAATACTGAAAAGATGGGGGGGGGGAGGAGGAGAAAAAAATTCCGCCGAGGCAGAGAGCAGCAGGCTGGAATAGTCGGTGGAGTTTTGTCCTGCTCTGTGTTTCCCTCTGTTCTCTTGTGCATCTTGCCGATTAAAGGCCTCGAGACCCCGTGTTGGCGCCAAGTGGCATGTTATTAATCAGTTATCCCGAGGTTCAGTCCACAGAAGAGAGAAATTTAATCACCAGAAACCAGACCCGACATAAAAGAGAAATCTAAAATCAATTCCCGCCCGTCGTCCCGGCTCCCCCTCCCCTTCCCCACCTCCGAAGCGAGCAGAACGAGCAGAAGCAATCAACATCGCGCTCCCTCTCCCTCTTAATTGCGGCGGGAGAACCGCAAATTTCTCCGAGCTTTAGCCCGAAAAGCATTTGGAGAAAAAAAAAAAAATTAAAAACTACAGAAAAAAAAAAATCCCAAAGACCTTCACCAAGTTTGTCCTTGATGTCGCTATAAAAACGTGATGGGGGAGAAATATCCCAAGCGGAGTCTTTTATAATGGACACGGGGGGTGGGGGCCGGGGGGGTGCGGGTGGAAATCCCATTTATCGCTGGGAAAAGGAGCTTTGAAGGCTCCCAGGCCTGCAGGGGAGGGGTCCCCTCACCCCAGATGCCCCCCAGCCTCTGCCTCCTTCCCCCAGGCCAGGCTTCGCTCCAGGACGGGAATTCTGGGGGGCTGGGGGGTCTCTCCCGAAGGTTGCGTGTCCCCCCCGGGCTAAGCGCGGTGCCCACACAGCGATGTCCCCCCGCACCTCCCTACCAGGCCCTTTGGGGTGCGAAAAGAAATCCTAGAAGACCCTCATCGCTGCCGGGGGCACGGTGCCATCCTCGGGGAGGGACGGCAGGTGACGGCAGGGCGGGAGGGACCAGGAGAACCCCAAAAAATCACCCCGCAGGAGGTGCAGGGAGAGCCGAGAGCGATGGGGATCGGCCCCGCGGCTTCCACGCGTGTTTCCCGAGGGAGTCACCCCGTCCCCGCTCCCTGAGTGCTGCCAGGGTCGCGCTTGTCCCCCCGGGCTGCTTGAAGGGCACACGGAGGAGCCGCGAGCCGCCCCGGGGCTATATTTGGAAAAGAATTTGGAAGCCCTTCCAGCAAATCTGTGCGAAAGGTACCGAGCCCCTTCCCCGACGCGCTCCGAGGGTCGCCCCACGGCTGCTGGCCGCGCCCCGCTCCTCTCCACCCGCGGGGTTATTCCTCGAAAGAGAAACGGCTCCAGAAGAACTGCAGAGCCAAGTTTTGCCCGGCCCAGCCCCAGGAGAGGCTCGCGCTTGGTGCCAGCCAGATTTGCTTGTTCTGCCCTAAAATAATACTAGCGGGAGGGAGTCCTGTGGGCCTGGATCTGGGGGGGGATGAAGGGCGAGGGGGGAGCAGCTGCCTCTCTGCCCTCTTTCCAGCCCAGCAAAACTGCTTGGCGTATTTTTTAACGAAAACCATATTTTCCCTGCATTTTTGTCTTCCCCAACACACTCTGAAAATAAAAAAACCCAACCCCAAACCCTCGAAAGCAGCGCTGCGAGCTGGGTTGCCTGATGGGTTTCTTTTCCCCCCTCCACGCTCTATCTGCTCGTTTTCCTACAGCCCAAACAGCCTGGAAACCACAGAAAAAATAATCAAAGTGCAGCATGTTTTCCCACAGTAGGAATTCATGTTAGCACTCTCTCCACGTCTTGATCCTCCCTTTGCGTGTGGGGATGCGGGCGGAGACGGCTCCGGATGCACTCGCACGGATACAGGGAGAGATTTTGGGGTGCCCAGAAGACACCCGGCCCCGCAGCACGGCCTCGGGGGCAGGATGGATCCCCGCGGATCTGAGGATTTCCATGTAAATTCGGGAATATCGGGGAAGGAGTGGGGGTAAAGCCCACCCAGCAGCCCGCGGGTTCCTCCGTGCCCCTTCCCCACTCGGCTCCTTTGCCACCTGGAGCTTTCCCCCCACCCCACCCCGCGGCATCACGCCGGGAAAGAAAGAGTGGAAAATAAGAGGAAAAGGGAAAATGTGGATTCCCCACGCAGGCAGACGGCGGCCAGGAGGGCTGGTGGGCTCCAGGGGGAAGAGAGGTGAGGGGAGAGGGCTCGCTCTCCGGCAGGAAAGGGCTTTCCAAACCCCCCTGGCTGTCAAGCCCATCCGAAACTCCTCCTCTGTCTGCGGAGCGGCTCCGCTCCCCCCTCCGGCTCCCGCAGCTGGGCGGCGTAGGTAGCTCCAGATAAGTGAAAGTGGTATTTTTATAGGCTGATAAAAGGGACTTATCTCGGCTTTCCCGAATCTGACAAAGATTCCCTAATTGGTCATTTGCCCACAGCAGCCTTCCCCAGCCCAGGGCACTGCTGACGCTATTTTCAGCCCTCAAACGGGGGTGTCGAGCCCACCACGGGACCCCCTCGGCCGCTGCTTCCCTTCCCAAACCCACAGCGATGGCTTCTCCTCGCTCCCACTCCTGCACCCCAAAGCAGAGCAGAGCCCTTCATTCCCTGGGGCTGCCCACCCAGGGCGGCTTGTCCCGCTGACCACCCTCGGTGTCTCCGGGAGACACCCACGAGCTGATTATTCAGCCTTTTAGCGACACCAAATACATTTTATCAGCTGGGAAAAAGAATCTCCTATCGCATCCAAAAGCACATGCAAGCAGACAAAAGCTCTGCACGGACAGAGAACGAGTGGCGATGCTCGGATGTGCAGCAAACCTTCCTCCTCCGACCGCCAGCTGCCGAGATTAGATGGAAATGTAATCCCTGGGATTAAATGCGAACGGCAAAGCAGAGAGATCTCCTTTCTACCACGGCTTCCCAGGTCCCCCTGGAACAGGCTCCAACCACCTCACCGCCACACTCCGCTCCATTCATCAGCTCAGAGATTCTTTCCTTTAATGCATTTTAGTCACCCCCAAAACAAAATAAAACAACAAAAATCTCCAAAATAAATGAAACAAACAAACAAACAAACAAAAACCATGAAAAGAACCCCCAAAAAAACCCACCAAGAAAAAAAAACAACGAAAAAAACCGGGACTGAAAGCTCCCAAAAAGCCGAAATGAGGAGGAGGAAATGCATTTCTGGACACGCAGAGCTCACAGCCAGCTGGCACCACAAGCCTCGAGGAGAGCCGGGAAGTCGCCCGCTAAACTTATTTCTCATTTTCCTCCTTTTCTGTCTCCCCTGCGGAAGGGGGGGAAGGGAGTGTGGGATTAACGGCCCAGCTGACCCCACAGCGGCGCAGGGACATGAATCAAACCCAATCAAAGGCCTTGGTGTCAGCATTAGCTTGACCCCAACAACCGGCTCGGGCTGGGGCTTGGCGTGGCTGGTCCTGGCCAGAGCGGCGTGAACCTTGCCCAGGGTTATTGGTGCCAGTTTGGGGTTATTGGCGCCTATTTGGGGTTACTGGTGCCAGTTTGGGGTTATTGGTGCCTATTTGGGGTTACTGGTGCCAGTTTGGGGTTATTGGTGTGTCCCTGGGGTTATTAGTGCCTGTTTGGGGTTATTGGTGCCTTTCTGGGGTTATTGGTGCCAGTTTGGGGTTATTGGTGCCTGTTTGGGGTTATTGGTGCCTGTTTGGGGTTATTGGTGCCTCTCTGGGGTTATTGGTGCCTCTCTGCAGTTATTGGTGCCTGTTTGGGGTTATTGGTGCCTCCCTGGGGTTATTGGTGCCTGTTTGGGGTTATTGGTGCCTGT
>VZRF01006102.1:6684-20965 GCA_013396875.1 Vireo altiloquus
AAAAAAAAAAAAAAAGCATCCACATTCATCCAACAAATCATAGCTTATTCTGGAAGAATATTTATATGATACTAGTTTCCTTCATGTAGTATTTTAATCTTAAGAGGATTGCAACAACAATAACCAATTAATCTTCTAAGCAATCTTAGGAATTAGAAATTGATTTCTCCATTCCACTTGTAGAGAAAGAAGATTTGAAGTCAAGTATCTTAATTTGCTGAAACTGCAGCAACCTACGCAAGGATGAATTTGGCCAGAAAAGATGAAGAGCCAGACTGTCAAATGTTTGTAGGAACTATGACATACAAGACTACAGCATGTAAGAAATAAGTATGTAGTTCTGAAAGGGCATTTCAAAATACAGAATTAGAAACCTGTTGAGAAAAGCTGGAATGAGATTCACAAAACTCAGAATGAAAAGTGAGATCATGCAAATTGCAAATAGGAACCAAATAGACAGGAAAAAGGGAATGTCTAACATTGACTGTCTGAACTCTATTCCTGCAGGGAGTAGCTGCCCCATTTTTGAAAACAGCCTCTGGATTACATAATGTATCTGGGAAGTGGAAACTTAAGTAAATCTTAGTCTGAAGAGATTTGGACTGATAGACAGCACTGTTCTCTAATGCAGGCCTAAACAAGAATAAAATTTAATTCCTTCCTCTTAGTTGATATTCAACACTCTGCAACCAGAAATGCCAAATTAGTAGGAGTTAAAATTGAATAATAACAGACATTATGATAATACAGCCCTCCAATCAGGATAATTTTTTTGTTTGGATGTCAGGTTAGCTTAGATAGCTCCTACAAATTTGAAATTGTGGGACTTGAAATCATCTACCTAGAGATCTCTGATTACAAAGTTTATGTTTACAAGTCGACTGAAGAAAAAACCTATGTGTCTAATTTTCAGCTTACAAAATTGCCTTTGTACCTGACACACAGGGTGAGATTTAGTCACAAATAAAAATAACTTACTTTAGAAGTTGACCTATAAATACCTATACATGTGCTAAATATCTAGATCTAAGGAATAACAGATGCTTAGTTAGCAAAAACCAAAAAAAACCCCAAAATTAGCTAACTCTAAAATCAACCTCTGTAGCCTCACTCAGCTCCTGAAAGACATCTATTCCCAAACAGAACTCAGTAGGACAGTTAAGGCATTAATACAGTCCTAGTAGGAGTGACACAGAGCCTATGTGAGAATACAGAAGAGTAAGTAGATACCTGTGAGACAGTTGGGATGCTCGCATAATCAAGTATCTGGTGGTTAGTCAGATTAATTTTATTTTTTTTTAGAGATTTTGTCACTATTGACTATGTTAATTAGATTTTACCGTCTCTAACAGAAGCTTCGTCACCTAGAATGACATCAAAATCTGTAGGCAAATATTTATTTTTAGGTAATAAAAATCCACCCTAATGGAGACAATCACTAAAAAACTGTAAGTGTTGAAGGAAATTTTGGGGAAAAAATACTTAACAACAAGGTGTAATTTAAGTGAATTGAGTTTGGCACCTATAATACCATACAGATTAGAATATTAGCTTTACCAAAAGACCAGCAGTAAGTTGTTGCTGGGAAAAACTGCTGAATGGTTCAATTTAAACTCACTTTATAGAGTTTAAATCCAATCAGGATTGATTCATCCATTTATTAATGGCATTTAATTAACTGGCAGTCAATGAACTATATATTAAGAATCCATATCAGTAATACAGCAGCTAATCAGCAATTCACTCAGCTGCAAAACGCTAATAGAGACCTATTTTTTTGCCAAACACCCTTACATAACTAATCCCAGAAGATCACAGTCACACACATGCACACTCACATGCAATCCCTACCAGTGTGGCTTACACAGACCCCCATCCCTGAGTGTGGGTGCAGGTTTCCCACGTGAAAGCTCTCCTGTGGAGGTGTGGGTGCTCCAGCTGAGCACGTCTGCTTGCCATACTGTGCATGCTCAGCTAAAGGAAAAGCAGGAGCAAGGTGCATTCCCACCTGCATCCCGGGAAGTTGTGCACCCATGCACTCTGGTCACTGGCCGGGTGAATGCTGTTCCTGAGTCCAACCAGGAGGTGCTGGGCCTGGCCCAGGCAGGAATCCAAGGGCCACAGGGTGACACCTGGTAGTGTCCAAGCACAGTCATTGCTCCAAACCCCGCTTCAAGGGATCCCACTTCTTTCCCACCTTTTAAAATATTTCAGGTTTGCTTTCAGGTTCTCTCATTTGTAGTGTCTTCCTGTAATTCCCAGTTTTGACCTTGACTGTCTGCCAAGTTCCCAGCCAGCCTTTCTTCTCCATCAGCAGAATAAGGGGGTAAAATAAGGTGGAAAAGCTCCCAGATTGAGATAAAACAGGGAGATGATTTACCAAATTTCAGTCATGGACACCACAGACTCCATTTGGGAAAAAATTAAAATAGAGTTGGATGTTGAGAAGCAAAGACAAAATTAAAACAATAATCCATCCTCCCTTTCTTGAGGATCAAATTTACTCCTCCATTCCTGACTCCTCATTGTTCCCCACTCCCCAAGCAGTGCAGGGGGATGAGGGAATGAGGGAGTCATGGTTAGCCCATAGATTTGTCTCTTTCTCCTCTCTTTTTCTTCCTGTTTAATCGCAAGCTGTTCTTGGGCTTCAGTTTCCTTCTCGGGTGACAGGTCCTCAATGTACTACATTGTAGATACCTGCTCAGGTACCTGGAGCACCTTCTCCTCTTCTCCTTTCTCTTGGTGTTCACAGCTGTGTTCTGTAATTTTTTGGTTTGGGTTGGTTTTTTTTTTGTTTGTTTATTTGATTTTTGTTTTTTTCTTTTTTCTCCCTGTTATTTCCTGTGCTTTCTTAAGCACTGCAAGTGCTTGGACACAGAAAACACAGGCAGCAGACACAAAAGCTGGTGGTCACTTCCATGTTGCACATGATCATTTGAGGTGATTGGGATGCTTTTTTCACTCTTAAGACAACAGGTTTTGGGCAAACATCCTCCAGACAGTGTATTGGATGTGAACACACTATTTATACCCACAGCATAAGTGACATTTTTCAAGGGTGGAACCATGCAGGAGCTCTCTCATTGAGTGAGAGACAAAAATTGTGACAGAAGGTATGAAGGTTCAGTCTTTGCACTTGGTATCACTAAACCTGTACATTCAGCTATATTCTACTATTTCACTGCAAGGACAAACTGCAAGTTAAGAACTGGTTTTAAAATTTCCCCAGCATCTGTGAGTTTAAACAATGGAAACTCAAACTCAGGTCATTTCAGTTAGAAATAGCAGTGAATGCATAGCAGACACAAGATGACAAAAAATTTAATGTACTGTGATTTAGAAATATATTCCAACATATAGAATTAGAACAAGAAAAGTAACACAAACTCAGTGAATCACAAAAAAAACTTTATCCTTCAAATTAAATCTATAAAACAAGGAATTCTAATTACATCTCTAGGCAAAATCATATCTCCCATCTGTTTCTTACTTATTTTCCCTACTTTTGCAAATTCTTCTCTTGAGAACAATCAGATGATTTTAACCAATTATTCATTCTGATTTCTTATAAAAACTGACTTGGAAAGGACCTTGGGAAGGCTTATTTTTTATTCCTCTAACCCAAGGAGATATAATTCCTGACATATTCATGTTTAATATGTTTTTAAAAACCCATCCACTGAGGGATGCCACAATCTCTCTCCAAGTAGTCTATGCCAGCACTTCATTATCCTTACTGTTTTAATTTTTTTCTCTAACTGGAAACTTTCTTGTTGAACTTAATTTTCAGCACTTCTCTATAGAATTATAAAATGGTTGGATTGGAAGGGACCTTAAAGATCATCTAGTTCTAACCCCCTCACCACGGGCAGGGATGCCACCCACAACATCAGATTGCCCAAAGTCACGTCCAGCCTAGGCTTGGACACTTCCTGGGATGGGGCATCCACGACTTCTCTAGGCAACCTGCTCCAGTGCCTTGCTTCCCTCACAGTAATGTATTTCTTGCTAATATCTCATCTAAACACACCTTTTTTCAGTTTGAATCCATTCCCTCTTGTCCTGTCACTACATACTCTTGTAAAATGTCCCTCTCCATCCTTTTTGTATGCTCCCTTCTGAAAGGCTGCAGTTAGGTCATTCTGGAGCCTTATCTCTTCCAGGCTGAACGATCCCAATTCTGTCAGCCTTTCCTCATAGGAGAGGTGTTCCATCCCTCTAACATCATCTTTAGTCCTCCTCTGCACTTGCTCCAAGAGGTTCATGTCCTTGCCACGTTGAGATCTGCAGAGCTGAACACAGTATTCTATGGCACACATGGTAAACAGGCTGTCCTCCTCTTTGCATCAGTCATTTATCTTATGACACCTGCCACATGCTCTCACTGTGAAGGTCTTTAGACTTAGATCCTAAGTAATACAGTTATTTCAGTCATGGACCTGTATGCTGACCATTTCAATGTTTTACAATAGGATTTTTTGCACTTTAGGAATGCAAAATCACAGATGCTCAGGGTAACTTCCAATCATTTTATAGAGAAATCTATTAAGCCAGTTTTCCCTGTCCTTGTCTTTATCGAAGCAAGTATTCCAAGCTCTACTACACCATTTAAATTCAACCTATTTTTGCAAACAAGCCTTCAGTTTTTAAAACCGGGTTGAATTCCAGTAGTGTACTTCTATATGGTGTCAGTCCATCCCAACAATGATAGGTCAGAGACTGATTCTACATTCTAAGACTAAATGTCCATGTATGATGTTTTCATCTTTCAAGCAAGGAAGGAAAACAAATTCTTTTAGAATTCCATTTCAGAATGTGTCAGAAAGTATTAATTTGCCAAAATCATATACTTACCATCACATAAGACAAAGATTTTAGTGATACTACTCTATTAATTCCAAATCATGTGTGTTAAAGACCTGAGAAATTAGTTAGAGTATTTAACAGGAATATAAAGTCCATGAAAAATATATAAATGAAATACTAAAATGAAAACTACTGACTTTGCATTTCTTTTTACCAATAACACTATTTTAGTCTACTTTTACTTAGAAAAAGGACCAAAAGAAGAGTATAGAAGACTCTTTTCCCCAGAAATAAAAGAAGTCCAAACCCTATCAAATGATGCCAGAAAAGCTTCAACTGCAGTTTCTCTCTAACTATGCATTTTTAGTTGATATAATATCATCCTAATTCTTCTGTATCCAGTAGAACTTGTATTAATTGTGAAAGCAATTACTTGTAATGCTGGAACAGCTCATTAATCTCCTTTTTTCCCTATTTTTCCTTTTTTTTTTTTAAGCATAGAATTGAGTGCTGTACCACTGGAACAATTAAGGCATTGGTGAATTGCATGCGTTTGTCTGAAAACTCCTTGTACAGGCAGATATAGCAGGTCATGCTCTCATTTTTCTTTTCTGTCCATGCTAATACCTCCTACATCTTGTCAAGCAATGACTTGATTAACTTAATTAAGTGAAACTTTTTTAAGGCCTCAATACTTTCTGTATAAGATATGACACAATATATTTGATCTGTTATTCTTATATTCATTCTAATTAAAATGTACTTATTCCTTTCCTATCTTCGGAAAACTCCTACTAGTACTATATCCACACGCCACACAGACATGGGTTTGATGACTTCCAAATTTAAAAAGTGGTTTAATTGTGTTTTCAAGGTATCAGAAAAGTCATGAGTTTTGTTTGCATGCTGCAATAAGAAAACATAGAAAAAGCGGCATCAGGTAGGCTTATAATACTTTTGCACTTAAAATATCATTTGATATTGATGCCTTAAATGGCTACCTAAAAACAGAGACTAGACAGGAATAAGGGAATAAAGGAGGTATTTTTTTGAAAGACTGTCAAAGGTTACACCCTGAGGGTCCGGAGGTTCCTGGCTCAGTGGATCCCAAGATGGACGACAGGTCACAAGTTCTTCACTTTAATAGGTTTGGTCTATTTGCATATCAGCATAAATTTGCCAATTAAAACTTTAGCTAATGATGTAATTTCCCCAAGCTTGCCCCCCTCTCCCCAAGATGAAGGTTTACACTTTTGGGCCTTGGATGGTCTGGGTGTCCTTGGAGAGCAAGCTGGAGAGGCTTTGTTATGTCTATCTTAGCATGAGAGAACAGCACTTAACAAGCTACAGGAAACTTCAGAGTTACACTAGCAGCACAGGATTTGAAAAAGTATAAAAGTTAAAACCTAAGGCATCAGTATAAAGAGATGATAACATTTTCATGTTGATTTCTCCTGGCTGAATATGAGTTCCAGGAAAGGAAGACAGTTATATTAGAATGCTAATGGTATTCTTGAAATGAAGATCTTTGAATTAAGAGTACCTACACTTTAATAGTAGAGATCTGTCAGTTCTTCCCATTGTTTATCAATAATGGAGGGAATTCATTATCCCCTATAGTCTCACCCTACAATTCTTGCCTAGGAAGATCAAATATATGTAAAGTTGTTCAGAGATATCTATACTAGTATGAGAATCAGTCTCACCTCAGGCTTAGACATCACCTGTCTGTGTAGACATGGAGAACGTGTATACACATGACAGTAATATTTTACTTTATCCTGTAAAACCACAAACCATGGTTATGTAATTTTTTTGGTGGTTTTAATCTGTAAAAATCAATGCAGTAATGGGCAAAACTCCAAAACCTAAATTAGAATCACAGTGGTTGGAGTATGCTTTTTGCTACTCCAGAAAGGAAAAGGTTTATTTTAGGTCCTACATTATATTAATGTTTTCATCAATGACATAGTGGGATTGAGTGGACTCTCAGCAAGTTTGCAGAAGACATAAAGCTGAATGACTTTGGAGGGAAAGGTCCCTCCTCCTGAGGGACCTTGACAGGCTTGCAAGGAGAGTCTGTTCAAACCCCGTGAAGTTCAACAAGGCCAGGTGTGAGATCCTGCATGAGAGTCCACATAATCCCAATCACAAATACAGGCTGAGCAGAAAATGTATTGAGAGCAGCCCTGAGAAGAAAGACTTAAGGTGTCGGTGGACAAGAAGCAAAACATGACTCGGCAATACCAGCTGGCACCCCAGAAAGCTATTCACAACCTGGGCTTCATCAAAAGAAGTATGGCCAGCAGGTCGGCAGGGTGGTTCTACCACTCCACTCTGTGCTGGTGAGACCCCACTAGGAGTACTTTGTCCAGCTCTGGAGTCCTCAGTACAAGAAGGACAAGGACCAATTGGAGTGGGTCTAGAGAAGAGCCACAAAAATGATCAGAAGGCTGGAGCACCACTCCCATGAGCAAAGTATGAGAGAGTTGGAGTTGTTCAGGCTGGAGAAGGCTCTGGAGAAATCTCATTGCAATGTTTCTCTGCTTCAAGTGGGCACATAATAAAGGTGGGAAGAAATTATTCAGTAAGACCTGTTGCAATATGAGACATAACCGTTTGCTCTGGTGTGGGGCTCCCCAGAAGATACACTGTGTACATCTGCTCTGCCATCAACCTCCACGGGCTGCAGAGGTCTGGCACTGCTGATACGGCTTATATCGTAATTACTAGATTAATTATTTTGTATTACTTGAGTATACTGCATGATCCAACACAGTGATGTTGGTTTTAGGTTAGTAACTCTCATGGCACCCTGGACAAAACCAACTTGGCTTAATGCAAGACCTCTAACATGTCCGTGAATTAAAAAGTGCAGCTAATATAAGTTTACTCTCTTCCTGTTTAACCTTATCTGATTATGAATTATCTTTCTTTAGGAAAACTATTTCACGCATAATTTCTTTGATTTAAACTCAAACTTTTCACATCTTTTCAGAGGTTTACACACAGATATAGAACGACCAGAAGAGTTTTCTAAGGCCTATTAATAGGGCAAATAGGTCACACTCCCCAGGTTTCACAGAGTACAGCTTTTCCCACTATGCATACTGGACTGTGTGTTTCTAGTTAGAGGTTTTCCAGCAGTTTCCCATTCAGTTCAATGAGCTGGTACCAGAAGCAGGGGCAGACACCTATGGGCTGTCCATTCAGATGCTGTAGAAAGAAAAGTGATTTCTCTGTCCACCACTTGTTTCTCTGTTTATAAGTATTTAATTAGAGTTTGGTACCACAGTGCTTCACTCAGTATAAGGAAGATATCTCCAAAGAATATTAAAACTCTGAGTTAGTACTTTTCAAGGCAGACATCTCATAAAAATTCTTATATAGACAGCTTTGCATGTGGTGGCATTGAAGTAATTGAATTCAATTTTTATTATTCTACTACTTTAGCTTTAAAAGCAAGTATTTTCTACACTTATAATTTTTATTACAATTAAATTTAACTGTGCCAAACGAGAGCTCTCCTTAGAGTACTTCTGCATCTAAAAATGTTTCATTTTTTGTTTAGGTAATTAATGTTTTCTCCACTTAGCAATTGCATTTTTAAATTTGCCCTTTGTGTTCAGAGAGGCATAACTATACACTATCTATACACTCAAAGAAATATTATCACTAGGTCAGATGTAAACTATTAATGATTTTAAGTGAGGTTACCGGAGATCTACAGGTTATGAAACAGAATATCACAAAAAAATATTATATTTTCAGCATCTACTGAAAAGTTTGCAATTATCACAGAATCACAGAATAAAATAGATTGGAAAAGACCTTTGAGATCATCAAGTCCATTATGAAGGCCCTTACTAAAAGCCATGTCTGTGTAGGCAACATAGCCACATCTTTAGAGTGTCTTAATATAAAAAAATCCATACGGGTTCCCAGAAGATAAATAAAAAATGCAAAAATGCAACACTTTGAGAGTTTGCATAAAAGGAGAATAATTTCATTTTTAACAAACACAGTTCTAGTCAGATGTCTACCAGAAAACTTGAGAACCTAGACCAAGAACAAAAAGGGTGGAATGGCCTGGGTTCTTTCAGTGCCTGTGCATGTAATCCACCTCACATTACTAAAAAAACCCATCTAATCTTTTTTTAATTGGTGACTCAGAGAAGCTGTTCAAAATTCTTCTTACGATCAGGCAAATCCTTGGAGATTTATTTTTTCCAAATATATGCAAATTTCTTCTATGTTTACATATAAAGTGACTTTGTAAAGTGGACTTCCTACATGCAAATATATCCTTCTCTAAACAGCACTGTTTTGCTGCTGTTGTGTCCTCAGACAAGTTTTTTTTTTTTTTTTTAAGTACAGACATTTAGGAAAGAGTCAAATGACTGCTCAGAATTCCATGGAGGAGAATGGTGACCCGTTTCATCATAAATATTGCATCACTGGCAATAGCCCAAGATAAAGGTGTGAGATATAAATATGTATCACTGCCAAGAAAAGTACTTGTAAAGCACAATGGGACAGGAACATTTCACAGCTTTTGTTTTGTTTTGACTATGTATTTGGGAAATGAAAATGAGAAAGCTAAGAAAAAATAGAAAAAGGAAGAAGAGATACAGAATAGTGGGTGAATCAAGGACAGATTTGACACTGAATAAGACTGAGGTGTGTAGACCTAAGAAACAGATTTGGGTTCTCCAGATTCCAGGCAGGACAGGGTTAATTTCTGCACTAGCTGTGAGAGGACATGGCTAGAACACAGAGGTTGTTTTATACCACCTCACACCGTTGCCAGTGATAAGGGAAAGGGACTCTCTTCCGGGGAGAAGAGGATCATCGTGGTTGAGCAAATGTGATGGAGGAGCCTGCTGGTTCTGTCTGTTATTTGGGGATGGGGGCAGGGCAGGGAAGGGCGTGCACAGGAATCAGTTCTGACTTATACCCTCTGCCATTGGTACTGCTCCTGTTACTGTTCATTTTATCTCGTTGCAGTTTCCAGTAAACTCTTCTTAACTCAATGATCTTTGCCTTTTGTGCCTTCTTTTGGAGGGGGGAAGAGGAGCAGTGCATGGTTTTAGTGGGAGCATTAAATTGAAAATACCATTTCTAATCCACAACAGGGGTTTATGGTACTGCTCCTCTTAATGAATTGAAACATGAACCATTGGGTTTTTTCTTAACAACAATTCAGAATACTGCAGATTTAACTAGGTGCGTTCATACCTTAAAAGCATGGACCAGAACACGGTGAAGTCTTCTTGTGGAAGAATTTTTTCAGTTAATCATGAAATATGACTTGGTAGACTTAATCAGTAACCAGTGGGTTTAAATTCATGACCCAAAACATGCACAAATCTTCCTCTGTACCAAACACAGTGTCAGATGCAAATTGGTGCTGACAATATCAGATACCTGATGACTAAGAAGACTGGCTACAAAGAATTTACTGGAGCAAAACTGAGGTACTTGTGCCTAGGTATTTAAACTCCGGTGGAATGATCCCCACCCAAAAATAAAGTAAACTGTAGTAAGATAATTTTAAATAATACAAATAAATCCTCACAGAAATTAATAATATAATTTATCAATACTTATGTTACCACGGAAAATCTACTTAAGCTTATCTGTTGAGATACGTTATTATTTACTGTGCATTGTAATTAAATTAAATGCAGTAGTGTTCTGTCCATGTCCCCAAATAAAGTGTAATGAAAGCAAGTTCAAAATATGCTTTTTAGCCACAGTGATTTGTGTCATGTTCATTGATTTTAACTTATCCATAAGTAAAAACTACCAGTAGTAAAACTCCAGTTTGTTACTGGAGAATCACCTTATTAAAATCACATGATATCAGCTAAAAACATATTTGTTCTTGTTATATACTTACTTTCTAACTGCATCAGTTTTGCGCAAAGTTTTTAAGTGTAATGAAATCTGGTATTTATAGACAGTCTGTTAAACTCCAGAATTTAGTGTGCAATGCAAATTCTTGATATTTAAAAACAAAGTTTATTTTTCTGAGAGGGTGGAAATCTAAGATTATTTTTAGATTTGCAGCTTCAGATGCTGAAGCCAGAAGTTTGATGAAGCTTTACAGTTTGTAACCCAATATCCTTATTTGCACATCAGTCACATATTTCAAGTACTTTGAGTGAAACTAAGTATCTAACACAACAAGAAGTCTCTGATGTATGAAATAATCAGGCAGTAGCACCCAAAGTCAAATCAGTACCAAAGATAACGTATAAGGAAAATCAGCAACAAAAATCAACTCAGTGCATCACAGAACTTAGGAAATTTTCAATTCAATAGCAACCAGCTCCTTTGTCAACAAACTAGGTAACATTATTGTACAGCAACACAAAATTTTGTAAGGTATGGTTCTACTTATTTCCAGTTTGAATGGCATGCTTGGGTATACAAACCACAACTGTTAAGTAGAAATAAGAGATTAATACTGTCTTTATGACATAGTGAGTCTGTTGCTAGAGTATTAGACTTTGTTCTAGTGTCCTTATCTTGTAATGGAAGTTAAAAAATTGGAAAGAGATCTGTGAGCAATAAAAAAAAATAAGATTTTTACTATTAGTTTTGCCAAGACATGGAGGCAATTGCTATCTTCTAAGACCATCTTTTGCTGCTAAACAGGTTTTTCTTAGCGTAAAAGGCCATACTCTAGCCAAACAGCTGTATATTCTCATCTAAAAGTAACTCTGGACTGGAAAGTAGCAAATTTTAAACAGCTGTTTGAAATTACTCAGGAGGTCATGCAAGATTATCACAACAGCTTTCTCTGACAGTAAAACTTGCCACCTAGTATATGAATTAGCAGAGGACACATGCAGAAAAATTAAACTAAAGTTCAGTTTTCAGCTCCTTTCACAGGCTTCAGGAAGATAAATTACTCCATATACTCAGGGCTAAGCTTATATAACTAACATGTCCTGACTGATAAGAATGGTATATTCTCACAGTCTGGTGAATGAACCTGCTTTGCATCAATGTAAGAATAGAGGGGTTTAATTTTGTCTTGGTAATTTAAAAGCATGTTTAGTTAGAGTAACAGCTAAAGCTCCTAAATAGGCTTTCTTTGTTAGCCAAAGGGAGGAATAGTTATTCAGTAAAACTGTTTATCAGCTATATTACCTATAACTAAAAAATGGTACTCATTCTGTGCTACTTTGGATGAATTTTTAGAGGACTGTGAACGTAAAGTTGGTATTAAATGACTGCTAGATGTTGGTGACTTATGCCTATGATCACAGTGAGGAAACCTGATTTATTTGGAAAATCTGAATTAAATTTTGAACATTACATTTGATACCTGCTCAATATTTTATATTATCATTTGTAGACTATTGCTAGACTTCCTTATCTTGTATGGAGTGTAAACAGCTCATTCAGATTTTCATTCCACCAGATCTCTGCAGAAACTTATTTGTACGTCTGTGAGCATACATAAACTCAATTTTCTCATGCTTTCACATGAAGGGTGCTTCTAACACATTGTACCAAGATGCAGTATTATTTACCATCTTTCCAATTTTTTGAATGGGGACACAAATTTTAAGTTCTCAGACAAAACTTCAAACAAATGTGTAAAAGAGCTAAAACGTATCTACTATAAGTAACAGCAATTTTCATTCACACTTAGTTGCTTCTAACAAGCAGAACATGGGTCCTCTAGATCTTTTCAGTAGACTGGGGAAAGATTGGCCCCTTGAAAGTCAAAATTAGTGTTCTGCTGCATAAACTTCGGTATGTACTTGAATATGTCTTGATAAAAATGTCTAGTTATAAACGCTTACAGGTTATTTAAAGAATTAATATAATTTTTTTCCCTTTTATATCTGTCCTTGCACCATTTTGGAGGCTATTAGACTCAAGAGCAGACACACAGGTTTGTGGTACAGATTAGCCACACCATCTGCTTATATTTAACAGAATTTCACACTTTTATTTTTATAATTCATATTTTTCTGATGCTATTGGTAATTAAAAAAAATTAATGATCTGCATTACTCAAAGGCAAAGAGTGGCAGACATAGGTCAGACAAATTTCAGACTCTCTTTATGATGTATTGTTTTTAAAAATCCCATATATTAATATACAAATGGTCATAGACTCAATTTCCTAGACAATTTTCTTCTGTCATACTATATGCCTCAAAACACAAGGTTAAATTCCTTAAACATTTATCAGTAAGTAGCAAGGTAACTATCATCACATTGTCTAACTCAAAGGGTACAACAAGGGACTGACCTGGCATAGCAAATATTTGAAAATACTAAATGGAGAAATAATAATGAAAGAACCCTATTCCTACACTATTGAGAGAATTAACTTAAGTTGAACTAAACACTGTAGAAAAGACAGACTTACATACATATAAGAAATACTTTAAGGATATATTTAACCTAGTTAATGATATTGAAAGCTGAATTAAGAAGAAATCTACTTTGATTTAAAAACACTTTAACAGATACTAAAATAGGCAGACAACACAAATACTGCCCTGGCTTAGAAGACATGGATTGTATTAACTGGAGTCCCCTATGACATACACTACAATACTGCCCAGAATTATGAGTTTTAGTAATTTTATGCCTGTAGTTACTGGCCTTGAACTTAGTGTGTCATTCACAGTAAGTAATGTGCATGCTAAATTTGAGATGAAGTTAGAGCTTTGAGCTGGGGCCCACTGAGGGACTGCTATAGTTTCAGAGACTTTTGCTTAGGTCTATTTATCTTGCTCTGAGCTTACAAAAAGTATAAAACTTAGGTGCAGAATTTAGAGTTAATGACAATTGTGACAACAATTTTTAAAATGGAAGGTGTCAGCATCTGAAGATTTGATCCATATCCACCAAACTTTTACTTTAACAAGAACTACTGGATACTACTGAATGTATTGGTAATTTCTTTTTCAATAGCAGTTTATCTCACAAGATTAACTAGTTTAAAGTTTTAATCGACAGCTGACAAATTTTAGTTTGCTTCCTCCTGGTGAAAAGCTACTAATACAAAACCAACAGGATTCTTCAAGAAAGGACTTTATAAGATATAACCTGACAGCACTCTTGATACTGTTTTGGTTTATCTTGATTAAAATAATTAAATACTTCAGCATTCAAGTTAATGAAAACTAGATTAGGCTAAGTATAGAAGCAGTGACTTTAATGTTATATAAATTCAGGTATTGCTGTGTCTCTGTTAAATCTGACAAACAGGTGCATACAAGTTTGCTATTCAGTTTGTAATCCCTGACATTTACTTTTACAAGATATTTGGAAATAATTTACAGAACAGCCTTTAGACCCAGCAGTATCATATATATGCACAATAAATAAGACTCATTTTGGCTCAATTTCAACTATTTTCTAGGTTGAGACTTAGGGGAATTTTTTTAAATTAAACATTTCTAGTAGCTACAAAAAAAAAAAAAAAAAAAAAAAAAAA
>VZRF01006102.1:20994-58735 GCA_013396875.1 Vireo altiloquus
AAAAAAAAAAAGAGTAAATTACCACTGGATCATATTTAATCCACAATAGTAAACTATATATATTTCCAGCAAGGAACATCCAGAGATGTAAATTTCAAATCTTTTCCTCAAATAACATCTAAAAATCCCTTAGCTCAACAGCTTAAAGGAGTAAGACCTTACTTCCTGCTAATGCAGGAACAGAGTCCAATATTTCAGAACTGTTCAGGTACTGATTCCAAGATAAATATTTTATCCCAAATATGAAATATTGATGTATTTTAATAAATGCAATAAGTCTCTTTTGCTGAACAAATCCAAAAATCTGAGAAATCTGGTTATTTTATTAACAAGTTTATTTGAATGGACTTCCACCTTAAAAATTAGAGAGAAAGATCTTGTTCTCCATAATTTTAAGTGACTGTACTTTTGGCTAAATATTACTATTTTTTAAAAATTTGGGATGTCTTCCCTTTCTTTCTGTCTTCTCATCTTCTTTTTCTTCTTCTTCTTGTATTATGATCACCTTTTCTGCATTTCCTTCTATGCTTAAAAGAGTTTTTGTTAAAAATGGCAAATGTTGCAAAATAGTTCTAATTTAATAAAAGTAATATTTTCTTTAACATCCTAACCCTCAAAGTGTTCTTAAAGTAAAAACTACTCTTATTGAAATTCCTATGCAGAATCTTGGTTGTATAAATTTCCATTACCACTAATTACCCCTTCCACTTGAAGAAATCTTTGTTCAGATGAAATTCTGGAATTCTGAGAGTTAATTTGAAATTGTCAGTCTTGGAATCCCTGTAGAATATATGCTGAACTTTGGACGTAGGTCAAATATCATATAAATCTTTTTCATCATTCTGCATCCAATTACGTTATTTAGGATTAGCTGTCAGGATTCTAGAGCTTCAGATAATTATTGATTATTTGTCAGATTATGCTAATATGGTCAGTATTATGGCAGATAAATATTTGTACAGTCAAATAATACTTGACAGCAAAAGTGTACATATTGTTTAAGACATAAATGTCAATGAATCATTCTGGTGATTGACAGGAAAGTACACAGATCATTAACATCCACCTTTCCCTAATGGCCACAGGACCATAACATGCAAAATATGATGAAATTTTCTTTTTCTTGTCTGGGCTGATTTGAAGCAAAAAAATGTCAATCATAGCTCAAAGATGTAGAAGCACAATATTTAAGAGGTAGAGTGAGTGAACAGTTTCATGCTTACTTAAATATGTTTACATTGCAACATGATTAACCAAAGTTACTAGATAGCACCTTTGCAAAAATTTTTTTAAAATCCTCTAAAATTAGTACTCTATGTTTTTTTTTCATGGTTTTTTTTTTTTTTTTTTTTTTGCTTGGTAGACCTTTATGAGAACTACATTAATAATTCTATGTACAAAAATATTAAAGTAATACTTCCTTCTTGATTTTTTTCCACAGGTTTCAGATTACAGGCTAGTATTTTGAAAATATTTCTTTAGAGACACTGCACAAAGCTTCTCTTTTACACCTTACAGTAGACAAACCTTTCTAGGACATTTCAAAATTTCGTGCTTTTCCTTTCACGCAAAAAACACGCCAATCATGTGGTATCTCCTCTGCATCTTTGTTTTTTCCTGTGTAAGTATTTTGTAAAGTATAAGGTTATATGCCAGTATAATGGCACCTCAAGCCATTAAGTACACATTGATCATCATGCAAGTATTCATTTGTTAGCAGTTAGCTTAATAAAGCATTATGTAGACTGAATGGAATATGATTGATAACATTAGTAGACTATACCTATTTTTGCTAGATATTTGAATAGGAAATGTATCTTTTTAAATAAGAAGGTATAAAACCAGCAAAATGCATAAGAATGGAATAAAAACCCTTTGAAATCCTAGAAGTCAGTGACCCCATCACCTAGTGACTGCAAGCAAAAATATTAGTAATGGAAATATTAGATCTGTATTCTTGGAGTTTTGACCCTGGGCTCTGAAATAGTTCTACTAATGACCTAAAATACAAGACAAAGAATTAATTAAAAGGGCAGAATAATATAGAACAAAAGTAGAAAATGGAGAACTGTGACCTTGGTTTGGATAAAAAACCATCACTTTTATTGAATAATTACATACATGTGAATGAACTCCTACAGTAAAATTTGGCCCAAAAGAAATAAAGTGATCCTTGGATATAAAAAATGTATATGTACAAAATATTACCAAGAGTGGCCATGCTGCAATTATTTGTGTTTTGTCAGTAGAATAAACACTCTTGAGGTGCTGTTTTCTGTTCTCATGTTTATAGTTCAAGAAGGTGGTGATAAACAGGAACAAATTCAGAGAGGAATGCAAGTATATTTGATGGCTGAAAAGAATATTCAATGCTGAAAGGCAATGAGCCAAATTATTTAACTCATGAAGAGTAATTTGTTTAGTTCAATATTCTTGAAATTTTTAAAATATGCCTGATCATTTGCAGAAGACAGAGATGAGAACAAGGAAAAAAGGATCTTTAGTCCTCTCAATTTTGAGAAATATACAGGATCACAATTTTTTTGCTCAAGCATTTATTTAAGTACCACCCTCTTTTCATTTCCATTTCCTCATTTCTCTTTAAATCTACATATAAACTATTAGATCTATAATGTCTAGATCTGTAACACTATTTTAACATTCAACTTTATCTTTCTCTTTGTTGTTCTAAGTGCTTAGGTTCTATACTCAATAAGATGAGAAAAAGACAGTATCAGGGAATGAGATTTTCTAAAACTGGGACCTTCTTAGTCTGCTAGAAGTAAGCAGAAGTCTTAAATACTTTGTTTCTGGCAGAGAAAGTTACTATACTATGCATCAAGTTCAGGTGAGTCCTTTCTCACAAATAATTAAGGAGCTAATGGCTATCCTGCCAAGGTAATTGGAATTAAGAGCGTTTCCCTTGAGCTATATAAGTTTAAGGTGCTGTGTTGTCTTTAGGACAGCCACAGTCTAACACAATCCATCTTATAAGATTACTTTCCTTATGGTGCAGAGGAGTTTAACAGTCAGAAGAATTGACCTTCCTATTTGCTTGACTTGACCTGACCTTCGTGCAGAGAAATGAAGTATTTAGATTGCCAGCTAGTACAGCCAGTTTCTCCTTGACTTGACCTGAATAGCTTCAGTGTTGAAAGTCTGGGACTCCCAGAATGAAGGCAAAAACATGAACTATGACCAAGCCCTTTAACTAATGAGCTGTGCATTAATATAACTCAGCTCCAGTTTTGTCAGGAAAAAAAAAAAAAGTATTAAATATTTACCATACTAATCAAATAGGTTTCATCTGCCAACAGGGAAGGAAAATAAAGTGGCAATATTAGAAAAGAAAATACCAAAGCATACCCATCAGAACTTGCTCACATACTCATTAGGGTTTCTGTAAGACAGTACAAAGCTAAAAACAAAACAAGATGAATGAGGATGCTGTTCACTGATATTCTTTTAATAAAAACAAAAGTTAAAAGGGAATTTAATAAATACATTGGTAAAAAGATCACAAAAGTATGCCTCATGTTGCACACCACTGAAAAATAAATGCAAATAAATGCAATAATAAATGCAATCAGCCCTAGTTGGTGATCCAGTCCCTGTTTTATGGTGTATGTGTACAGCATTTATTAATTAGAGATATTGAGCACTAATTAATAAATAACTCCATTGGAGAATCATATCATGATTTTCCTAACCCATGGAATATAATCAGCAGATTGCTTGCAAAGAGAAACACTGCTAAAGCATAGCATATAGGAAATTATCTCTGGAGTTTTGACCCACTGTTTCTCACAAGACAAAAATATTGTAACTTGCCTCTTCCTCTTCAGGGTTCAGCCTTTTCATAGAATGAATTTCTAAATGGAACATTGTTCAGGTATGCTACCTTGTGCACAAAGAAATGAGTGAATATTGCTATATAGTTATGATGTGGTCAGGTCATAAGTCTTAGCAAAAGATGAGCCCAAGTGATGGCTAAGGAAGATGGAAAAGAAGTAAATGGAAGCAGATGTTTTCATGAAGAGTCTACATGAAACCTTGAAGGCAGCTCATACCTGTAGTGTAAGCCAGGGGGAACAAAATTGCTGTTAATCTGGGCAGGTAAATGTGTACATATAATGGAATTTATAATTAACACATAGAAAGTAATTTTAAACATGTAATGAAATTTAACTTATTATATATATTAAACTTTATTAGGCAGTAAACTGATAGCTATAGTAGTTTTTGGACTAGGACTAAAATATTCATAGATGAGCTACTTCAGTATAAGATGAAGCTTTGAAGTGATTTTCAATGAAAATGTTAGTGAAACTGAGACTATAGTAAGTGCCTCTGGAATATCTAAATATTCTAAATGAATGGACACCTTAACAAGATCGCCAACCAATGACATCAATACCAAATTATTAAATAAAAAAAAAAAAGATAAAACCTTCATTAGAAAGTAAAAACAACACATATATAAAAAACGTGTCTTTGCTTTACTTCAATCTGCTCTTTAACTTTCTTCCCAATAATATTTCTTTAAAAATTGAGACAAGTACAGGAATATATATATCTCAAATTGATAATTATAATTCAGGTGACTATTATACTGAATAATTACAAATAAATATCAGGGCAGATAAGCAGGATAATATTGTTTTCCAGAAATTTCTCCCCAATAGGAAGTGCATAATTTGACTTTATTTACTTATTTATTTAAAAAACTAGCATTACAAACCCAGATTACTTCAAAGGAAAAGAAAAATACAAATACGAAAATAATAACAGTTTATTATGGAAATTTGTCTATATTTATCTAAACCCTTCAGGCTATTATAAAGGACATTGCAACCTTATGCAAATTTAACAGTTCTTCTAATTACATTGTGATTGATATGTAGCCTCAGTAGAATATGCTTTTGGGTTTTATTCATCTTTGAGATTAAAATTACTTGTATATTATGGTCATTGAATCAACTAATGATGCTGTGTTTAGAGAGCTCCCCCAACCATGTGTATATTCATTTTAAAACAAGCTTACTAGGCTAGCTTTTATGCCCATTACACTGTTTTCTCACAGATTTCCCTACCACAACCAACACTACCTTTTTTCTTTTGTTCAGAGATGTCCAGCGATGGGAATCCTAACAACTGACAACGTGACCAATGGCACAAACAACAACCTGTACAGTCTCTTCTCTATTGGTTTTACTGTCCTTATATAATCAATGTGAATATACTTAATTGCTGAAGTTATAATGTAATTAAAACAACTGTGTTGCTCTGTGAGTGGGATTGTTTAGGAGTCAAGCTCTTGGTTCTTTTAAGCTTCACTTAAGTCTTCACTGAAAACTTGAATTGACAAAAATTTCATCTTAAACCATTTTTTTTTACAATCCTTTCCTATTTCTCTGCTCATTACTAGGCAAAGGTAAAAATCCAATCTGGCAAAATTTAGCATAAACTTGCATGAAAAAGATATTAAAAGAAATGTCTCTTCCATTTTGTGAAGAGTATGAGTCTTATCTGAAAAAATACTTACAGAGATGCATATAATTTCCACAAAACCAGCAAGGGTATGTTGCCCCCTTGAAATAAGCAAAAATTTCTCTTGTGCTAAAATTTTCAGCTGAGGACCTCAAAACAGATTATGAACAGGAATTTATTCAGTTTCTGCTTTTGACATTCTGACAGACAGTGTCTGTTACAAGAACATAAAGCAGAGGAAAATGCTTCTCTTTGTGCAGTGGGCTAAGCTTAAGCAATCTGTGTAAGCAGTGTCACTTGGATAATACAGGTATCTGAGTACTTAAAGGGAGACATTTAGAGCTGACTTTAAATTTCAAAATACTATAATACTGGGAAATGCTAGGATATACAAAGACTTAAATGGTCATCCTCAAAGAACATTACAGTTCTGCATTTGATGAGGAAAAGATTCAGAAGATCGGATTCAGAACATTTTTTTAGGTTTTTTCATACTGAGAACAGAAGGGTTTAGATATCAAACCCCTTTGGGCAAACCAAAACCCACATTTAAAATAAATTATCTAGCCTATATAATTTTTAAGCTTTTCTCTTTGAAAGACATATAGATCCGATTTACAGTAGTGAGATCTAAAGGTGGTTTCTCAATGGCTGAGATTCACACTACAATATGGTGAGCACCTACTTGGAGCATTTAATATTCATAAAGAGAAACTTCAGACTGTAGGAGGTGCCACACTGACAGCTCTCAAGTATCACATTCTCCAATTAAAAATAAAAGCCAGTACTGCTACATCTAAAAGTTTTCCAAAGAATAACTTCCCTACCTATTTTAGTTTCTGTGACCCATTTTATGGGAAGACAATGACACCATGTGAAGTAGATCTTTAGTATTTCTGTCATGCTGATTATTGTAATTGGAGAAATATAGCTCAGCCTTCCCTGAGGAAGAAGCAAGTACAACCTTAATGAGTTTTCCTAATACTGCAACTTGCTTAAATAAAATAAGAATACAATTAAGCTTACTCAAATGTAAGCTTAATCAGAATGCCATTAACTATTGTTCAGTGCACTGAAGTGTGAAATATATGCTTTTATGTTGCTGCAAAAAAAACATGCACTTTTAACGTTGAAGCCATTGGATAAAGTAATACAACAAAGAAAAGAAAAGATAAATAATAGATAAAAATAGCTACAGTCTGAGACTTACATGCATAATATAATACATGAATGGACATGAACAAGTGAAAAAACCCAACAACTTTGCAATGCCAAGGGAAAAAACAGAACAGAAAGCCTAACCAAATTATTGAGTCAGCTAAGCTTCTGACACTTCCTGAAAATTTTATTGTAGACCCCTTCAAACACAATTATACACAATAGAGTACAGACAATCCAATCCTGCCACCCTATTCTTATGTTCATCAACATGTACTCAGATTGTTAGGCTGCTTAGCACCTGTGGTCAATATGAGGCTCACATTCTCAGAACTAAACAGTGCTGTGGTCATGGGTTTGCTATAAACAAAATGGCACAAACCACAGGCATACAGCAAAGAGTTTCTTTTTAGCTCAATTGATGTTTAAACATAATAGCTGGAAGTGTTAGTTCAGTTACACTAATAGTCACTAATAGTCCAAATTAGCTCAGAGAAACTGAGTTAACTCAGTAATGTAGCTAACAGGTTCCCCTTGGGGAAAGGGAAAAAACAAACCAAACTACTTGTCCTGGTGCTGTGCTCTTCCTTCCCTATCCCTGGCACCCCAATATGTCAGTCTAGAAAGAGGGAGAATGAGGGCTGGCTGCAATGAGCCGTCGGCACCCTGATGGCTTTGATGGGAAGAGGAGGATTTGTCTGCTAGGGTTTTCCTCCTACTCTTTGCCAGGAGAAGTATGGGCACGATGGTTTCTTCCAGTCCAAGTTTGCAGTACTTTTGAGTTTGTGTTTGTATGTTTCACTGTCTCAGCTCACTTGCTTCCCCCATATAGACAGGTACAGCCTGGCACTGGCCCCCAGAGCCACCCTCCCCACTCTGTCCCAAGGGTTTGTCAGACAGTGACAGACAGGGCGTCTCTGACCCCAGCAGAGACACCCCCAGAGCTCCAGCCGGAGCAGGGGAGGCAGCAGCCACCAGCACCAGCACAGGGGTTAAACAAGCAAAACCCAGTCCAGGTCATGACCAGGTGGAGCCCTTCTACTGTCAGGCCAATGCATAGCTGGGGACCTTAAGCAAGCAGTGGCAAAAGCCTTATTTTCTGGGCTACAGTGGCACATTCAACTTATTGGCACAGCTCAGGAGTGAACTATTAACCTTTGCCTTAATTTCTCAGCCTAATTTATCTATCTGTAAAAAGAGTTGTCCGCCTCCATCCTGCCACCTTAATGAAAGTTGGCACAGAAACAACACCAAGAAGTCTGACCTGGAGGACAGACTTGATTCTTAAGCTTCATGATATTATAGAAACACTTTTAGAAACCCATCGTCCAAAGATCACAAGAAAACATCAGGTAGTGGCTAAAGAAAAAATGGTGATACACCTGTGAAGATATCTGGTGTGCGTAACCTGAAATTGTATACATTTTTCAAATAAGTCATGATGGATTACAGTAATAATAATTACAAATATAGGCTATGAAAAATCACAAAAGTTTTAACATTGTTATTATAAAGCTTTTTGATGAATTTTAAAAGGGCCTATCAATTAAAGGTGGAGAGTCATGAAGTCCTGACTGAAAGAACTTCAAAGAAGATCTGCACTAGAGGACATATAGTTTTCATTTCATTTCTCAAACAAGAGTAAGAAGCCATTGTGTGGTGTTTGGCATATTTTTTTCTATTTGTTATCTGACTGATCAGACCAATAAGGTTCTAAAATTTTTTACTGCTACAATCAAAGATGGAAGAGCTGATTCTGTAGATTGAAGTAATATAAAATACAAATCAGTAAACACTAAATCAGTGATATGATTGGTGTGTAAGCAACATATTTCTTTAAGGTTTTTGGATGGAGCCTGATTAGTAAATAAGGGGTTCTGCTGTGAACCTGTCTCAAAGAGGGAAAAGGATCTTTGCACTGGAGTAAGCAGGGAGCTTTAAACTACATTTGAATAAGGAAGGGGGTAAACCCAGGCTTGCTATGGATAAACCTGGGAGCAGTACATGAGTGTTTGAGCTCCTTCAGCCTGCTATTTCACTGTAAGCAGGGGATGTAGATCCATGCCATGGCAAAGATCCAAGGTTATTATCGTGATACAAAACCACAAAAACATTTAAGAATCATCACATAGGATTTAAGGCTAGTCCCCCCAGAAAGGTGGGGGATTCAATAACCCAGCTGCAGTGCATCTACACCAATGCACACAACATGAGCTACAAACAGGAGGAGATGAAAGCCATCGAGCAGCAGCAAAACTATGAAATAATTGCCATCATGGAAACATGGTGGGATGAGTCTCAAAACTGAAGTGTTGAAACAGATGGCTATAAACTCTTCAGGTGGGATAGGCAAGGAAGGAGAGGTGGTAGGGTAGTCCTACATGTTAGGAAATGATTTGATTGTCTAGAATTTAATGATGGTGATGACAGTGTTGAGTGCTTATGGTTAAGAATTGGGGAAGGAGGAAGGCCAACAAGGCAGATATGGATTTTTTCTTCTGAGATTTTACCCTTGGCAAAAATTAATTACATCAATTCAAGTATCCTATTCTTCTCTTTGTCCTAGCTCTGTTGATGTTATTGATACACACAAATGCTGTAGGAATGAGGCAACTCTTGTTTTTCATCTCCTAGTGTTTCATTCCGAAACTCATTCTCAGTGTGTGAAACTGCTTTGCAGTTACTTTTGTCTGGCTATTACATCTTCCAGAACAATCTTCACTAAGTCCAAGCACAAGACTGTATGTACACTAAAATGTACAAAGCAGTAAATAACATAAACCATTTTTCACCTTAATTACTTCTTTATTAGAAATAAAAAGGTTTATAGCTTTTAGAAGCCTTCTAAAATATTTTTCATGTTTGATCTTTAGTCAAAGACACAAAATTTTAGAAAGACTCCAAGACAAAAGAAGTGTCAGAAATAAGATGAGAGACTAAAGAAATTGGAAAAAAGGATTTGTCTAAAAATACTCTTAGCAAAATACTCTGCAAAAATAGAAATAAAGACACACTTGGCAAGAATGAAAATATCTCTTTGCAAAAGAAATAATAACATTGCAAATTTTTGCTATTTATCCTCCTTAAAAAAAAAAAAAAAAAAAAAAGAAGGATAAAAGAACTGGGTTTGCTATCTAATGGGGGTGGATAATTATGAAGATAAGCCAGGTAGTAATGATAGTATGCTTCCCAGCTGTCTAAAGATATCCCAAAAACTTTGCATCAGATTTAGTAAAGAGAACGGCATAGCAAAGACAAGAGGGATATTGAGTTCATAAACAAAAGAAGAAAGAAAATTATCACATATGTAATGAGAATAGAATTTAAGCTTTTTAACAAATATTTTTCAGTTGAGGAGGCTGACAATGTCAATCCTATAGTATTGTAAGAATTGGAACACACACAGTCACAGTTATAGTGAGCAATGATCTTTAATGTCTGCTGAACCAAGACTAGTGCTGTTTGATTTTACAATAGCAAATATGCCACTTACATTTAAGAAACATCAGACAACTCAGTTTGTCCTTGGTAGTAAAAATAGACCAAATGTGACCTGCAGTCCATTGCTTTAAACAAAACTATGTGTTTTCCATTTGTGTACGACAAGAATGTGGAGTCTACGCTTTAAGATAGAAATGTGTGAGAGTGTGTGTGTAAATCAAACATGCAAAACTGAGAGGAGGTTTTAAATATTAACCAAGGAATTACAAAGAGGTACAAAAGACTCAACGTGAAATAAGTATAAAAGAAACAAATAAATTTGTAAAAGGTGGGGGTAGAGGTCTTGGAGCAGGATGAGGAGCAGTGATCCTGGGTGGGTACTCCAGGAAATCACCTGTGGCCTTCCCAGCCCTACCTCGACCAGACTCAGCACTTCCTTTGGGACACAGCTTGCAACTTGGCTACACCACAGGAACAGTGTGGGGCCACCTCTGCTTCTAGTGCGTGTGGGTCTACATGGGGGTCCTGCCCGCAGGTGGTGCCTCAGTGGCGTGCCAGCAGTGGCAGGGGTGGATGCTCAGCTAGTGCCCCACATCTTCACACAACAATCTGCACAGGCTAGGCTCCCACCTACGCACTTGGTAGGTCACATTTCAGCCAGTGTCTGTGTGTGCTTGCTGCTCTCCAGGATAAGTTATAGAAGAGTTGTTATGAAACTGTAGGTGTTTGATAACATTTTATGTGTCAAGTATTGTGGTGTATCTTTTGTTCTGCTTTTATTGTTGGATGGTTAATATTAATATATTGAAAAATTGCTTCTATACTGATTAGACAAAACTGTGTGAGCTTTTTTCCCATTAGACCAGCAAATTAATGAAAAAAAATCTAGAATCATAGGATATCCTGAGCTGGAAGGAACCCACAAGGATCATGGAACTCCAGTGACAGGCTTGGTGCTGTGACCACTTCCCTGGGAGGCAGTCCCAGTGCCCAACCACCCTCCAGCTGAAGAAACAGATTTTTCTAACTTTTAGTCTAAACCTCTTCTGACCAGACACAATTTCAGGCCATTCCCTCGGGTCCTGTCACTGTCACCACAGAGAAGAGATCAGTGCCTGCCCCTCCTCTTCCCCTCACGAGGAAGCTGTATACTGCGGTACGTCTCCCCTCAGTCTCCTCTTTTCCAGGCTGAATGAGCCAAGTGACATCAGATGCTCTTAGTATGACTTCCAAATGTTGCACATGTTTGTCTTTCCTGCTCCGCCTCCCAGTTTTCCCTATTTTCTGTCTTTCAGGCAGAAAAGAAAGTATGAAGGCCAAGTAGAGTGAATCCTGAAAGGAACTGAGACGTATAGGCATGACAATATCTAGGAGAGATTGAAGGAGATCACTGAGAACTACAGACATATTCAGTCTGATAAGTCAAAGTTCTTTGGAGCTTGACCACTCACCCAAGTTGTATGCTCCTGCTTTAGAAAAGGTTTGAACAAAAGGCTGGAGACATAAATGAAAAATGGCATAAAGATTAGCGAATGTGGATCACACCTGACCAATTCCATTCATCTTTGAAGGGCACTACTGATCTTTTATTAAATAAAAGAAGACAGCAGATCTAAGCAGCCTGGATTTCAGATATATACTTGCAAAGGTACCAAATAGGAAAAGGTGAATGAAGGTGGAGGAAGGGACTGAAGGAGAAACTGAGTATAGGGAGAGAATTAACTGAAGAGTACTCATGGCTGCATCATAATAAAAGAGGGCTACTAAAATGAACATCTACTGAAGCTGTTAACAGTTGAAACATTCTTATGGATAAAAGAAAAAAGGGAATATAGTATATACGTGAAGCTGAGAAGAATGCTGTGAAGCATTTTCTTTCTTCTTAAAAGTTTTACCAGTGTAGACAAAAAGCAATAAACATTACTATTAGTCCAGCTACAATAATGCTAAAATTCACTTTCCAAATTATCCAATCAATACAATATAGATCTTACCAGTAATAATAAAGGTAGAAGTTGCTATGTATGACAAATCTGCCATTTTCTATCCCTTTCCCCAAGCAATGTGCTCATCATTCTGATATTCCTCTATATTCTAAGAAGGATGGTTTCAGCTGGTGTAGGAGCCATGCAGCACATTTTCAGCATTGTGAGGTCTCTGCAGGGAGTCCCTTGGTAGTCATGGTGGAGAGGTTTCCTCCTGCCTGGATGTGAGTTTCTTGGTTAAGTTTTATTAGTTTTTTAATCACAGCTCACTTTCCTCCCCCACTGTGGCCTGGCAGTGTCCCCCAGCCCCATGCACACAGAGGGAGATTGTTTGGCAGAAAATGATTTGGGGGACTGGGGAGGAGTGTGTGTCCCCAGTGGGGCCACTCCAGAGCTGAAGCTGGAGCAGGGGAGCCAGCAGTCACTGCCCATGGCACAGGGGTTAAGCCAGTGGCACCCAGCTCAGGCTATGAATAGGCTAAAATCTGGCACTGACAGTTCAAGGTCATGATTTTTTAATCAGTAGCTGCAAAATTATATGTCCTAGCTACAGAACCCCTCAAGAAATGTCCATGGAGTGATGCAATACCGTTTTCTTTTAAATTTTCCTGGCACAAAATTTATGTATGTGCTGATAAATTTTTCTGATAGGTTACATTGCAAGAAAGAAAATTTTTTTGGCTGAGAAATATAGCAATAGAAATTGAATAAACATTGGAGACTAAAATATCTTTCATTTAGGAACTAAGGAGAAGAAATTCTTCAAGAAGTTGTGGTCTCATTAGCTGAAAACTGCTGAGAAACAGAAAAGTTTGCATATATTAGTCATTGAAAGTCTACAGAATGCCAGTGTGACATAATAAAAGTGGAAAAATAATCCTATAATTTGTCAGACTGGGTTTTACCTACTTAATAAAGGAATTATTAATTTCATTGTATGTAGTAAGGCTCATTTCTGTAATACTATACACACTTTTTGTCCCACCAAATAGCTTGTGAAGATGCCTGCAGATTGAAACAGGGGCAAGAATGTCTCACAGCTGCAGTGATCAAGAAATGAGCCCGAGATGTTGGCTTTATAAAGTTCCTGGACAACTGCCTTTGAATATAAATGAGAACACATTGAGTACCCAGGTGTGCAGGGAGGTGGCTGTTGCAAAGCTCCCTAAAAGGCAGCAGCCTCTTTCATCTGCAGTCAGATGGGCTAACTCCAGGGGAGAAGCACTCAATGACAAACACTAGACTTAGGGCCTCTCACCACCCACCTGAAGGCAGCAATCACTACTGCCTCCTTCCAGTGAACACCTGTGAGGGAACGCTTCATTTTCTCTACTCTGTGGGCAATTAAAGGCCACCTGTTTGCACACAGGAGCTGTTTGCAGCTGTTTCCCACAGCTAAGACCACTTCTTTCAGCAGATAGATGCTGTTGAAGCCAGCCATCAGCATCAAATTCCACCTGACTACAGCAAAGATTATGCTAGTGGTCATTGCTCTCAACCTGAAATAAAAGATTAATAGAACCTTCCAAAATAAGATACCTTGGGAATATTCCTCTTATCGTCTATACCTGGTATGGGTCAATGAATCACAGAATGGTTTGAATTGGAAGGGACCTTAAAGATCATCTAGTTCCAGTCCCCCTACCGTGGGACACATTACATTTCACCAAGTTGCTCCAAGCTGCATATCCCACATGAACACTTACAGGAATGAGGTATCCACAGTTTCTATGGGCAACCTGTTCCTCTATCTCAGTTCTCATAGCAAAGAATTTCTTCCTAATATCTAGTCTAAACATACCCTCTTTCAGTTTGAAGCCATTCCTCCTTGTCCAAGCACTACATGAAGTAATAAGTCCCTCTTCAGCTTTCTTGTAGGCCCATTTTAGATACTGAAAGGCTGCTCTTCCTGGACCCTTCTCCATGCTCAGCAACTCAGACTCTCTCCACCTGTCTTCAAAGGAGAGCTGCTCCAGTTCTCAGATAATTTTTGTAGCCCTCCTCTGGACTTGCTCCAGGTCAACATCCATCTCATGCTGGAGCCCAAGAACTGGATGCAGTGCTCCAGGTGGGATCTCACAGGAGTGGAAGGGGAAAATCACCTCCCTAACTTCTCGTCCCTACTTCTTTTGACGCAATCCAGGGTGTGTTTGCCTTTCCGAGCTGCAAACGTACATCACCTGGTCACATTGCGCTTCTCAGCAACCAGCACCAGCAAGTCCTTCGCCTCGGGGCTGTTCTCAATTCTCTGCACAGCCTGTATTTGTGCTTGGCATTGCTCTAACCCGTGTCCAGGACCTTGCATGTGGCCTTGTTGAACTTCATGATGTTCACACAGGTCCACTGCAGAAGCCCTTGCTCCAGACGGAATTCCTTCCCTCCAGACTGTGGGCTGCACTGCACTTGGTGTGACCAAACGTGCTGAGGGTGCACTCAATACACGTTCATGCCATGACAAAGATGGTAAACAACCCCAGTCCCAATACCAAGCCTGAACAGCCTTTTCATTGAGACTTTTTGACAGTGAATGGCATGGTATTGGGATAATTAACAGCTGCCTAAACAGATGGTTAGAGAACAAAAGTTCTTTAAACAGTCCTCAATCATAGCTTTTTTAATTAATCACCATTCTGGCTATGGTATTTATCAACATGATCCCAAGCCTGGCACAGAGGAGGCTACAACACAGCATAGTATAATTAGCACCTCAGGCCTGTAAGGATTTCATGTTAGGGAATGTAGATAAAGGTAAGCTCTTGAGTTCAGACCTCAGTCAAATATACATTCTAGGAACATTTTTTACTGAAAAGAAGAAAAAAGGGTAAGGCTAGTATCTGCAAATGTACAAGGACACCAAGGAGCTAATTCATGCTGGCAAATAAACAAGTAGCTGTAAATTCACCAAGAAGAAACACCGGAAATTAAACAAAGGCTTCTGATCTCCAGCAAGTGAGATCTGAAGAAGTGGCAGGAATAAAACCAGCTCATTTAAAGTTATGTTTATATATCAGATAATTGACTATGACAGGAGAAATCTGGTTTGAGTATTTTAAGAAATTCTTTAAAGTTATACGTACAATAATCACGAGATTTTTAGGTATGATCTTTACAGTGCCAAAAGCTATAGTATGTCTTTTTATTTCTATATGAGATCTAGTTTCTGTATTGCAGCAATGCTTAATCACCTGCTTGGGGTTAGACAGTTTGGGCCCTTCCAGCAAGCCTTTAACCATGTAGGTAATTTTAAGTTTTATATGCATCAACATCTATGGGTCAGACAGCACCTGAGTGAGAGGGTCAGAGAACACCTGAGTGGGAAATCTTCTTGAAATGGTAAGGAAAGATTTGGTTGATAAAGTCCTTCTGTGGCTTTAATCCAAAATCCTTTTGCAATTCTCTCTGAGTTATGAGAGTGGGGAAAAAATTCAATTCCTACTGCAAAAGTGATCCAAGGGCCGTCACGCTTTTGAGAACAAAGCTAGAGTAAAACCACCCTCAGTTCAAAAACTTGACATGGGCAAAATCCTAGCTGATAATTTTTTGAGTGGATTAGGGAGGATTAAAGAAGAGAGAGCAGTAGAATAAAAATAAGAAGATAAGAAATTTTTCTCCAGTCACTTCTGAGCATAGTAAATTGGTACCTCTAAGATTTTCACAATGCCAAATGAAACACTTTCCTTTCTGACACTTCACAACCCAAATGTCCAGGCTGAGCAGCACTTGTAAGCTATTCTTAGACTGCAGTCAGGGCTCAATGGAAGGAACAGAAAGTAAGCCAAGTACTGAGATTTAAAGATTTTTTAATTACTCTAGTCCACTTTTTTGGTATTGTGGTTTACATATTTTCTTGGATTTTTCTGTGTCTAATTTAAGTAATGGAATGTTAATACGGTGCTGATGCAATATGACTTTCTACTGGATGTAGACATATTTTTATCATTTTAAAATTGTTTACTGCAGTCATTAAGAAATGTTGTCCTTGCATTCATCTTAACTTGATAACTGAAGGAAAATTCAGCTCATGACCTTACTGATATTCTTGGTTTTCCTTTCTTTATGTATAGACATATGTACATGTGTCAAGCTATTTGGTATCTCTGAATCATTTTTCTCACTATTTGTGTATGTGTGAGTTGTGTATGTGGCATATCAAATGAAACATATCTCTCTCACAAAAACACACTAACAGACCAGGTATTTTTCCTTACCTTTTTTTTTTTTTAATTATCCAACTATTTATTTTCATTCTACTTCTGGGTATTGATTCCTTGCTCTAAAACTGGTGGGGTCCTAAGCTTTGCATTAAATGGAAGAAAAAATAACACATTGTGGAAGGATGTGTAAAGGCAGGTAACATACATAAAGTTAAATATTGGTTAGAAGATTTACAAAAACATAAAATATTTCTTTTTATTTGTTTGTAGCTATGCCTATAGCTAATTAGTGCAAATTTTCTCGATCCAGTTACCTACAAAAAAGTTTTGGCTTCCTAATTAGCCGACAGTATTAATGCTGAAATAAAAGTAATCTTTTATTTCAGAATTAATAATCAGAATTAAAAATTTAATTTCAGAATTAAAAATAATCTTTTTTCAAAAAGGGATAGATAGCTCATGTGAGGGATATTAAATGAGAATGCTGTGGAATTGCTTCTTTTTCTCTACAGGCTACAAACTCAACTCTGTAGGGAAAGCCCGAATCTTGCTCTGTTGACTCTGTCGGCAGAGTAACCTCTAGCAGAGAAGCCATAATAAGTGAATGTAAAGCTGGACAAAAAACTCAGCTTCCCATTATTTATTGAGAGAAAATAAAAAGAGTCCCTTGATAGCTAGGACTACGTTCAGAAATTACTCTTTGAAGCAAAGTAAACACACATTGTTGCCTAAATACATATTTAAAGATACATTAATGAAAAATGCACTGGATGCAGTCTTACTGCTGTTAGCAGTTCTATAAGGAGTCTGCAAACTTACGCCGCAAGCCAATTCCCTATATATTCTTGCACCAACATCAGGTCTGTAAGTGATAACATAGGATGCTTCAGTCCATTGGTCCCTCCTCATCACCACACCTGCTGCCCAAACGTGGCCCCTGACTGCATACCAAGATGGTTACAAGAAAATGCTGTGGTGATTTCTTATCTTATCACCAAGGTAAACATCACTCCCTTATGGGTAACTATGTTGTTGCTGGCTTTTCTTCTTCCAGCCAGATGTTTCCTTGGCCAGAAGTTACCCAAGCTAGGCAGTTATGATTTTAATTTCCTTTTCAGTAGCTGAGGGCACTTCCCCCTCAGCTGCTTCTATTCTCAAAATAAGGGTGACTTTATATCTAGCATTGTGTCTGACATTAGCCACATCTGGTAATCAATAGGGGCTGGACACAGGTGGAATGGATGAAACTCATTTTGTGTCATGAAGAACACAACACTAATTGCACAAATTGGGACTTTATTTTTGTTCAAGCAGCTCCCTTGCTATGGTGTGTTGAAAATCAGTCACTGACAATGGCCAGGAGCAGAACCCTAGGCAAAGATTGTAAGAGGTAGGAAAGCAAATTGTGCTATTTACCTAAGTAGCTCTGTTATTAAACCCCTGTTGGATCCTTCCTGCTATATATAGGCACCTTAGAGGTGCCTTAATGAAGAGTGTCCGATAGCATTATTGTTTCTGCTTCCATCAGAAAGGACATTGAAATAACTCAACAATATATTGCAGCACTCTGTCTTTAAACCTGATGCAATCCTATCAAGTGAAGCAAAGAGTGTTTGTGAGCTTTCCTATGGAAAACAAAAAAACAAAAAACATCTGTAAGCCAATAATAAAACAAATATGAAATACACTATGGGAAATCAGAAGGACAAAATCCAAAAACATGGAGCAATGCAGTGAAGTATTAGGCCCAGATTTTTTGTTGATAAGAAAATGAATTATTATGATTTAAATGAAATTTCCTAATGAATTTTTGTAATATATGCACATTTATATTGTGTCCACTTTCTAATGGTGTCATTATGCTAGAGGGAAAAGGTACAAATTTTAAATAGTAAAATAAGCTGCCTGTTTTTTTAATGCTTGGTTGAGTATTTCTACTTCGCTAAAATTCACCCAGTGGGAGAATGCATACACTTCAATCTTCATCACAGTGAGCTGTGTTTCAGACAGGGATGAATAACAGCTGATCTATCTAACAATCCATCCATCCAAGTTTGTATCCTAAGTTCCTCATTAAAGTATCTGAAAGCCAGCTTTTTCCATATTCACTTCACTGCAGTAATATCTATGCCATTTTGATTCATTTTGCTAGATGGTTGTGAATAAAGAACTTATTAGACACTCCACTTATAAAACTGTTGAATACTGCTTCTACGTAGGGAGGTGACAGATTTAATGTGTAAGTGTTTTCCATCATCCATCCACACAGGTTCACATATTGGCAGTCTTCACCAGAGTATCTGAGTGCCTCCATAATGTCTGAGCACTACTTACTATATTTCGTTATTGATCCTAAGAGACTGTGGATTGCATTCCAACCTTTTTTTTTCCTTAGGTGTTTTTTTTTTTGCATCTCTAACTGTTCTTAACTTACACTCCTCTTTACTGTAATAAGATCCTAATATTGGATGGATACAAGTGAAAGCAAAAGCATGCCACTTAGTATCATTCTGATTACACCCATGCAATATTACACTGATTTTTTACTCACCTAGAAAAAGATTTCAAAATAAATGCTAAAAATGTTATTTTGCATAAATGGAATCTGTGGAGACATATGTGCTATAAAGACAGTAGATAATGAAATGTTTACAAAATGCTGGAAGGAAAAAGAAAGTTTGTTAATTATTTTTAATATAGAAAGTATTAGTTTATTAATAAAATACATGGTTAGGACAGAATTATCCTATGTTCAGTAGCTGACAGCTATATTTATTAAAAAGTTATATATGACAGAAGTATAATGATATTTCAAAAATCTTTTCAGGTATTACTTAGATATCTTTACTCTTTGTAAAAAATTCTGAAGGACGGAAATTAAAGGAAAATTATATTAAACATTTGAACTGAAGCACCCCACCTCATCCCTATGTTCCAGACTGTTTCATTGTATTTGCTTATTCAGATAACAATATGAAGTAGTAAAACAGATTTTTGCCTTTAAATAAAGATATTCTTTGGGAGAAAAATGATACTTTAAATTATTGCTTTAGTGTAAGAGTGCTGTATAGTGCTGCAGAGAACTGGGGATGAAACCATGACAATGAGGAACTAGTCATGCAGTTTTGCCACAGCCTTCGTCCCTTTGTCCTCTTTGAAGGAAAATGCAAAATAAATAATCATGTCCCTTCAACCTCCATCAAATAGTGAGACTGTCATATGAGTTCAGGGTCTCTGTTGAAATACCTTGAGCAGAAGGTTTAGGTTATATTCACAAAAGGGATCACTTGCTAGTTTGTTGGGGTTTTTTTGATAGTATGCAGTTACTCAGGACCACATTACCCAGTTCTAACTCCTATTGGTATTTACTTGAGTAAATCATCCTCTTAGAAAACTACTTTCATGAGTAAACTTTGGATAGCATAAGAGCTTAATTATCAGACTCTATATTTTATTGCTATATTTGGCAATAGTTCCATAGTAACTTGCTTGAACGGGGAGGTTGGACCAGATGACTCACTGTACTCTCTTCCAACCCTACCCATTCACTGACTCTGTGATTTTCCTGACATTAATTTTAATAATAATTCCTTTTGAATGCCTTCTTGGTAATCTAGTTATGTAAAAGGCCTTTGATTTTATCAGTTTACTGATTGTTTAATTTATTTTCTGTGTTACTGGATTGTTCCAGTACTAATCTTCTTTCATTCTCTCCCCTGACCTGTACCTTGCAACACAATAATGAAAGTGAGCTCTAAATAGCAAAACGACCCCCTTTTTTACAGACTTTGTACTTCCTTAGCATAACATCTAGTTCTAAAATTCAAGCAGGATTCACCAGACAATCTCATTCCATTTCATCTGCACGCACTGTGACTGACTCTCCGGAATCAAAACTAATATCCCCCCACAGCAGAGATACATTAATGTATACACAGCCTTTCTTCCCCTTGTTATCGGTTATGTTGTGCTCCAAGAGAAACTCCCAGGTTGCAGCTACGCAAGCAGCTTTCCAGCTTTAAAAAACACTAACTGCTCTACTCCCACAATCCAAGATCATCTTTCANTTCATTCCATTTCACCTGCATGAACTGTGACTGACCCTCCGGAATCAAAGCTAACATCCCCCCACAGCAGTGATACATTAATGTATGCACAGCCTTTCTTCCCCTTGTTATCGGTTATGTTGTATTCCAAGAGAAACTCCCAGGTCCCAGCTACTCAAGCAGCTTTCCAGCTTTAAAAAACACTAACTGCTCTACTCCCACAATCCAAGATCATCTTTCAGCTCACCCTCCTGCCCTGGCAGTGTGTCCTGCCACTGGTCTCCCCTGCACTCTTCTCTGTCTGATCTCCAGGTGAAGAATGAGTAGGGTCAGCATCTTCCTTTGGGACTGGTCCTCAGAAAAAATGTGTACCTCAGTCGTGGGTCCACCACCCCAAACAAGTCAACAGTTCAGTAGGTGTTGCTTTGGTGAACCGATTGTTCTTTTCCCATATATGATATCAGTCCAATGCCTTGTGTATTTTCCTATATTGTTCTCCAAAAAATCTCTATCCTGGATATATAATGGGAAAAGCTGAGGAAGCTGAGTAGTAGAGGCTTGCCTGCTGGTGGAACTATGAATGAAAAACTACATAGGTTTATTTATATATTAATAAGATACATAGATAGACAGATAGATAGATAGAATATATGAATATAAATATTTAAAAATGCACCATCAATAAACTATCTGAACAACCCTTGAAAATAATATACTTCCAAAAGGCAGAGAATTTTGGATATGACCAAATCTAAATGATGTACAATAAATACAAATTTTACTTTGCACATTTTCAAAATTATAAACAATTTTGATTCCTTATTTTAATAATGGTTTCAATAACATGCAGTGATGCATTCATTTAGGAAAAAAAACCCCACAGTAAACCGGCATAATGTTTTCCTATTTAATATACCACTGTACGTTACCGGAGAGAAAAATTATTGATTCCTTTAAATGTCTATCTGTTACACAGCTTTCTGCAGGATAAATTCTGCACTCACTTTACAGCAATACTGCCTGAGAATGATAATTCATGCAACATGATTCCTAAATACTACATTTGAAGAGAGAAGCTGATAAGCATGTCATGGTTTTCCAAAAGCATGATAGTTATAGCATCTGTTAGTTGTCCTGAGATTGTTTTTGATCATTATGTGTGTACAAAAACTACTGTACTTTTGGAAGGCAGATAGAATTCTAGTAGTTTATGATGTCACCCAAAATAGAAAAGCATTACATAGCTCTACAATCCCACACAAGTAAGGATCATTTTAAGCCTTCTACTGAAAAAGCATTTTCCCAGGTGGTCAATTGCACTTGTCATCTGTTATTTTGGAAAATGCACAGAATTTAATAGATGAGGTATATCAAACTAACTACATTAGGAACACACCAGCTGTCAATATGGCTTCAGCCCAACAGCATCTTTTGGGAAAAGCAAATTCCAAAATGAAGACAGTATACTATTAGTCTGAGAGAATGATTATAAGTTTCACCATCTGTTGCATATTTCACTATTAATTGTGATTTGTATCAATAGATATCTTCTAAAATCCACCTTTTTTTTTTATACAAGAAACAGCAAAGCAGAGTGAAAACACATCTCAAGTAAGGATGTATTAATGCTGGAGCTAAATCAGATAGACTTCACCCTTGTTTAACAAGGTAGATATCTAGGACACTAATTACAGTAAACAGATCTAAAAATATCAGTGGCAGAACAGAAAAACAAACCAGAATTATCCATCTTTGCTTGAAAAACTTACTAATTTTCCTTTTCAAATTTATTCCATTGTGCAATCATATACTAGTTATGTTTAACATTTCAAAGCACATCAGTTGAATGTGATTGGATTTTAATTACATTTCATCAGATGTAAATGTAAAAGCTACAACAATTTCAAAATGTTTCATGGCTAGATCTAAACTAGAGAGGAATTTCTCGCATGTAAAACTGAATGTCTAGTCAATGTATTTAATGTGAAGGATCATGACAGTGTTTAAAGGTATATCAGAAAAGAAAGATTAAAAAAATATTTAATTAGGTTTGAGTCTTGAGGTTTGGATTCGTGGTTTTGGGGTCTTTTTTTTTTTTCTTTTGAAGTGTTTTTTTACTTTTTTTTATTTAACTGTACCTCATAGCCCTAGGGGAGATTTTTTTGTTTGTTTCTTTCTTTCATTCTTTGCTCCTATATTTCTTTCAACATGATCCCCATCTGTTTCCAAGTGAAAGGCCTGGTTCTAGTCTCAGCCAATATTCTTCAATTTTGGCTTGTTGCCTGTTACATTAATTGGCTCTGTACAGGGCTATAGCATTTACTTAGAAGTAAGATGATGCTCATGGTCAGACTGGGGGTTGCAAACACTTGCAACACTTTAAGCATAATTTTCAGGTCCAATTGCTTGACCTGAAGATAAGCCATCACTCACGTCCTCTTCATGTGCAAAGTGACAGAACAGGACGCAAAGTAAAAAGAACAACAGGTACTTAGTAATATTGCCTAAGCCATACACTGAATTCAGACAGCATTTTGTTTTCTCAAAAGCTTTTTCTATTTTGTGTTCCTTGTATTGAAGAAACTATAATTTCTGCTTCTTCCCTTGCTATTCTTGTAATTTCATTAGCTGATTAACAAAGGGAAAATAAAACAGAACTCTGCAGTGCCCAATATGAAAGTGCATTCACTATAGACAGGAAATTACTATAGTAATTCTCACTATAGGAAATGACGGTCCAATATTCAGAAGTCTCTGGAAAATCTGAGAAATAAAAATGAAGCTATTCACTCTTTCTCAACTTGCAGCCATACCAATGATTGCTCAGGTCATTTGAAGCATTTGGTGATATCTGCATTAGTAGAGGAATTTGTTGGCCTCTTTGGTAGGTTTTTTTTGGTGTGTTTTGTTTTGTCACTGTTTGGCAATCAGTCAGCACAGTAAGTGCTATGTGTTAGGACAACACTTATCAATCTAATAACCACTGCTTACCAAACTCAGAGCCAGATGAAAAATAGGCTTTCAATGTGCTGGGGAAAAAACAGTGTCCTTTTCAAGACATATGATGAAAAGTGGATATACCAACACTAATGGCTTTTTGAGAATTTGCCATGACAAGAACGCTTTAGAAGTCAGTATCATGTCCATTAAAGCAGAGAGAACTTCCCCAATTGGTCTTTAGGCTTCATATGAAATTCTATTAGAAACATAGAATTCTACGGGAAATATGTTGAGGAACATATTTGTTCCTTTATAATTTCCTTCATGTTTAAAAACAACATGAATGACAGAGAATTAAGAGGAGTGAGGTTTTGTTTTCTTAATTTTGTGTAAGGATCTGTTTCTGGAGTGTCATTAAGAAAGATCTGCAAGTCTTGTAAGTAGAGCATCAGGCTACCACCGGGTCTGAATGGATGGGGAGAGAGACTTAGAGATGCACAGCACATTTTTGTCAAGCAAAGTTACCTAGAAAAATTTCAAAAAAATTGCCAAGGTTATGGCATTGCTGGCATGAAACCAAAAACCCTTGCTTTTGCCCAGTACTATAAAGCTATTTTATAATATTAAACTGCGGCTTTAAGCAAAAGGCCATATATGGATATTTTTATTTTACAGAAGACACATTTACATCAGATCTTGAATAATTTTTCACTCGGGTGACAAATTCAAACACTCTAGGTAATATTCTGTCTGAGCTGGACACCTATGGATACGCATTGTTTTCCTAAGACATTGTGTTTCCCATTGATTAGTGAGACATCACGTTTTTCTTTTTAATTATAGAAGCCTTTATATTAATATTTTAGTTCTTAGTCTTTAGTGGAACTACTGGTGAACTGAGATTCATGATCTGGCAACAGCCCTCTCTTCGCTTTCTTCGTACCAGCTCTTGAGTTCAAAAAGCTATATCAATCATATTTTCAAGCCAATTACATTACTCTGGTTCTTTTGGATGACTTTAACATATTTCTGAAAATGAAAATATGTCAGCCTGCTAGGAGCTGAATCCAGATTCCTCACTTAATGACAGCACCTACACCTATCTCTTCCTTTATTCTTTGGTCAAATAGCAGTTCCAGAAATGTTCATTATCCTGCTTTCTTTGCAAAGCTGCTCCTCCTATTTGTATATTTTGAAGATTGAAGCAGAAGGTCAGTTTATATGTTTAATGTTTTCAATCTCTCTCTTCAGTCTTGAAGTATTGTTCAGGTCTCATCCCTTACAGGACATACCATGTTCTGACAGATACGGCAATGGAACATTGTTTCACAACCAGAGATTTTGTCACAAGATGGTATTTTTAATATCCCTTACTTAGATCCACTACTTTTAATATACACAGACTTAGATCTGTGACTTTTCAAATTTTCAGTTCATTCATTGTCTCCTCCTACATTTCTACTGCATGAGCAAAAAGTTTTATCTCTAGCTCAGCAATATTTTTTTTGCAGTCCATTTTCTATAGAATAAGGTAAGCCTAATCCATCTGATTTGGGGCTATTGTTACCTCTGTATAGCAGTAACTTCAGCAGTTACCAACTTTTTTTTTCTGTGTGTTGGCCAAAAAGCACTAAAGACCATAATGTCACCACCCAACCCTCCCATAAAAACACTAGTAAAGGACTTCTGTAGTGCTGATTAGGAGAGTTCCCTCCTAAATCAGTCTGAAAGACCACAATCCAAACAGTAACATCCAGACTTGTCATATTCCTTTGTCTGTTGATGTTAAAAATTTGCTTCATTTTTATTTTTAAACAGCCCTTTATCTTAGAATCATAGAATAGTTTATGCTGGAAGGGATCTTTCAACCGTCTACATCTAGCCCAATTCTTTTTTCAAAAAGCATAGACATCTTCAGCTCGCTGAGGTTGCTCCATCCAACCTGACCTTGAATGTTTCCAGGTATGAGGCATCCACCACTTCTCTGGGAAACCTGTTCCAGTGTTTCACCACCCTCCTACCTAGTCTAAATCTACCCTTTTTTTCGTTTAAAACCTTTACCCCTTCTGTTGCAAGATGCCTTAATAAGAAGTCTGTCCCCATCTTTCTTACAAACCCCCTTAAGTACTGGAAGGTTTCAGTGAGGTCTTCCTGGAGCCTTTTCTTCTCCAGGCTGAACAACCCCAGCTCCCTCAGCCTTTCCTCATAGGAGAGGTGCTCCAGCCCTCTCACCATCTTTGTGGCCCTCCTCTGGACTTGCTACCTATGTCCTTCATGTGTTGAGGCCCACAGACCTAGAAGCAGTGCTCCAGGTGGGGTTTCACAAGGACAGAGTAGAGGGGGAAAATCACCTCCCTCAACCTTCTAGCCATTTCTCCTTTGATGCATGCCAGGATGCGGTTAGCCTTCAGGGCGGCAAGTGCACGCTGTGACTCATACCCAGTTTTTTATTCATCAGAACTCTGAAGTCCATCTCCTCAGTCTTCTCCCAGTCTATACTCATGTCTGGGTTGTCCTGACTTGTGTGTAGAACCTTGCATTTGGCCTTGTTGAATCTTATTAGGCTCTTGTGGTCCCTCTTCTAAAGACTGTGTAGGTCCCTCTGGATGGTATCCCATCCCTCAGGTGTGTCAGCAGCACCTGTCCCTGTTTCCGTGTGCATTTTCTTCTTGCCCTTTAGTTTGATCAGCAGTTGCCTACTCAGCCAAACTGAGCTCTTCCTTTCCTGATTTCTTACACCTGGGGACCAAGAGCTTTCCTGCTCTACGGAAAGATCTGCAAGCTCTGTTCTGCTCCCTTGTCCCTGAGAACAGTTTCCCAGAGGGTCCTACTGACTAACTCTTTTGAAGAGCTGAAATATTGCTTTCTTAAAATGCAGGGTACCTTTTTCTTCACCTGATCCATATCCCTCAGGACTGCAAGCTCCCACCAGTGTGTGATCACTGCAGCCCAGGCTGTCTTTGGTGTTGATGCCACCAATGAGCTCACTTGCATTGGTCTCCATCAGGTCCAGTAACTCACCCCTCTGTGAGGTCTGTCTATTACCTAGGCCAGGAAGTTATCCTCCATGCATTTCAAGAGTTTCCTGGGTTGCCTACAGCTTGTGCTACTTTCCCAGCAGATGTTGGGGTGGTTGAAGCCCCCCAGGAGGACAAGAGCCTGTGAGCATGATGCTGCCTGATCAATAGAAGCCTATAGCAGACACCGACCAATAGGTTCCCTTTGTTGCCTCGATCTCTGGTTCTTACCATGAGCTTTCAATCTGCTCATGACTGCTCTTCAGAGACAGCTCTTCACACTCAATCCACTTCTTGATGGAGAAGGCAACACCTCCACCCCTCCTTGCCTTTATCTTATGAATAGGAGATACCATCAACAGCCACACTCCAGTCACGGGATTTGTCTTTCTCTGAGTTGCCTTCTGTTGCCAGGAGCTATGATTATAGAAATTACCCCATAACATGTCAATCTCCTCTAGCCTCTAGAAAAGGATCAGCCACTAAAGAAATAGAACAAACAAAAACTAAGAACATTCCACCCAACCCCCCCATAAAGACACTAATGACATAAAAGAAACTCACAAACTTAACAGATGTTAGCACCAAGCCAACTGACCAATGATACAGTGGAGGATTAGACAGAATTTCTAACCCCCCCAAAACAATGCACAACCCTAAAAAAAGAATGCAAGTTGAGTCATAGTGGTTCTCTTTTGGCTTTTCTTCAAGGTCTATGGCCCAAAAAAAAAAATTGTGAAAAAATCTAGCTTGAATGAACTGTCAGAATGAACTTCCCTACAATTCATTTCCTGCCTCCCACAGTTCTATCCAGCCAAAAGGTATATCCAGTAACAGGCACAGCCATGCTACTTTTAAATGCATGACTCCCAAAGGGGAAAGAATTTTATGCATGGTTGCCACTGTATCTGGCAGTGAATCAGGGGCCTGTGTTCCCTGGACAGAAGTAGGGAAGATTTATGTGTCTCAGAGTAGGGTCAAAAACAGTCAGCATGCTGAACAAGCAACTGATGAAGTAACACTGAAAAAAAGCTGCTGCAGAACTTCCACTTCAGTCTAGAATTTGGGTTGAAGTTTAGGCAGCTATTTCAGGATCTGATTTTAAAACATACTGTTGATGATATTTTGCATTTTCTTGCAGTAGATGTCAGAAGCATTTCTGCAGGGATTGTTTACCTGGGCTCAGTGATATTTTCAAGATATTAATTCCTTTTCAAGATGTGAATTTCTGCCTACCCAGGGAAAAGCCTGAGCTGAGTGCTGCCAGTGTACAGAAAACACAACATCTTAGTCAAAAAAAAAAAAAAAGCTACAAGATTGGTTCAGAATCTGGAAATAAGATATCTCTCAACTAAGCAAGTTCCTGAGCCAATAGGCTCAGATGCTTCCAAGGATTATTGTCCTTGACCTGAGGATTCAAGCTGATCACTGTGCGCTAACTCACCTTAAACACAGAGACAGAAATTGATCTCTCCCATCTCTCTTCTTCAAGCAATAGGTTTAGAGTTAATAAACTTGCATGGAAAATATTAACTTGGGTGTTCCTCTCTTTACCTCCCATTGCTTAACATCAAAGCTATAGGAAAATATACACCTAGCCTTTCTGAGTATCTTCTCCTTCAATAGAAATGTATGTGCTTTTTATTTGAGATATAAAAGCAAGTTGTATATTAAGTACTGCTCCTGTAGTTCCTCAGAAAAGTGCCAAATGTCTTCCTAGGAAAAACATATTTTCACATCAGTATCAGTTCTTTCCTAAGGTCCTCAGGGACAAATTCATCTGGAGTCAACACTTCACCAAAATCATAGTGTGGCTTTTAGTAGTGATCCAAAGTAACAAAAAAATGAAAACAAAAGAGTCCAGCCACTCCAATCACTGTAACATCCCTGATCTTCTGTGTAGTTCATTAATGTTTTGTTCATCTCCCTGTCTTGGCTTAACCCAAGCCAACAGCCAAGCCTCATGCAGCTGCTCACTTACTCCCCCACCAGCAGGATGGGCGAGAGAATTGGAAGGGTAAAAGCTGTAAAACTTGTGGGTTGAGATAAAATCAATTTATTACGGAAAAGAAAAGTGGTGCACACAAACAAGGCAAAGCAAGGAATTCATTCACTGCTTCCCACGGGCAGGCAGGTGTTCAGCCATCTCCAGGGCCCCACCATGCGTAACAGTGACTTGGGAAGACAAACAGCATCACTCCAAAGGAGCCCTCTTCTCCTTCTCCCCACCACTTTATATACTGAGCATGGTGTCTGGAATATCCTTTTGATCAGTTTGAGTCACCTGTCCTGGCTGTGACTCCTCTGAATATCCCAGGCAGCCCCAACATCCTCACCAGCATGGCACTATGAAAACCAAAAAGGGCCTTGGCTCAGTGTAAGCCCTGATCAGCAACAACAAAAACACCTCTAAATTATGAGTTTTGTTTTCAGCACAAATCCAAAACACAGCCCTAAAACTAGCAATTGTCCTGAAAAGTAACCCTACCCCAGCCAGAACCAGCACAATCCCCCATGAAGGACAGTACAATTCTATATGCCACCTGCTGTCCTTTACCACCACCATAGTTTGATGACTCCATACCATTGTTCTTTACCTGCCTTTACCAAGCAAGAGGTCAGTGAGGGTCCTTTTAACCAGGCTCTTACCTGTTGGAGACATCTGCCTCTGGGATTTAATTGCAGGAGTGATAAGTTGAACCAGAAACCTGGGACAAAGCTTGGTATTCAATTGCATTTTGATGTCCTAGTATGTACCTCCACACTGTCTTTAAAAGAGAATGACTCCATATTATTTCCTTTTTGATTTCCAAGACACAGGCTGTTATCCAAATTGAAAGCTAAAAAGCTAACCAGCCCAACAGATCCTGAATCTTCAAATGGAAATTTTGTGTAATTTCAGTAGTTTCTGCATACTTGCCTAAATATGTTTAGAAACAAAATTTTGCAAATGAATGGAAAGGCCACTAATTGTGGTTATTTGCAGATGCCTCTATTTGTAGAAGTCGCTATTTCTAGAACTCCCACTGTATGCAGTCTTCTGATGAGGAGAAAAAATTGTCCAGCTACTTTAAATACGAAGTCACATATTACCCATTTAACAAACTACAATGCCTACCAGATAATTGGAATATTCTTAGCCTTTACCTGGAATGTGTACAACTAATAAAACTCTGTCTATATGAAAAGATTTTTATTTTAAGCTTGTTTACACTTTTAACAAACTGCTGTGGCTTTTTTTTTTTTTGTGTTTTCTTTATATAGGGTATGATTTATCAATTCCTGGAAACTTCTGTGTGATAGAGATCTTACAACTATCGTCAGTATACCAGATATTGAAATTATAAAGATGTTCAGCACACCTCAATAAAGTCTCTTTGGTGTAGATGATAGGAGCTGGAATAGAACTGTCAGAGCCAAATTTATGAAAGCTCTTCACAGGGAAGTGAATATATGCTTTAAATATATAATAAACCTTCCTCACAGATGGAGAAATAAGCTGCTGCTGCTGCTGCTGCAGTGACAGAGCAAAAAAGTTGCTGCTTTTGTCATCTGTTAGAGCCAGCCATTCTGATAGAGATGGCATCACCAGCACTGTCACAATCAGCAGTGCTGATAGATCTGTGGAACTGGAAGGAGACATGAGAATTTTCAGAGGGAGAAAGCTTATTTAAAAATTAATAAGCCTTTTCACTGTGAAAAAGGAAGTTTAATGCGTATGATACTGCATGAAGGAAGCTATTATGAAACAGAAAGGTTAAATTTAGTCTACAGCTCCATGCTGGAGTTTAAAAGATGAGAAACGTGATTTTCCAGATGAAATAAAATACCTTAATTTTAATGTTTTTTTCATGCACTTCTGTGGTTATAACTGTCATGGTGTAGCAACGAAGAGTTTGAAGAGTCCACATTTTACTAAAGCAATGGCTGAAATTAGCAAAAAACCCCTGCTTTCAGCCACACAAGCTTTTCAGATCTGATCTTTTTGGACAGATTAAGAAATAAGGACGATACTATGAGCACGAACAGCCCACATATAGCAAAAAATTAAATACAGTATATGCAATGCATTACTAAATATTTTTCACATTTTTTACATAAGATTTTCCTTTGCACTGACAGATATCTTTATGTGCAGAAGAAAAGTGCAAGAATAATGTGAGCATAAGTATCTAATATTTATGTACAGATGTCCTTCAGAAATAAAATTACTGCAGAACTGGCAAAAGAAATGGTGGCATTTTATTTATGTGAAATAAGACCAAGTTTTACCATTTTTCTCTAGAATGTTTTGTTAAAGTCAGATAAAAATAATATATTGAGCTTGTCATCTGCAAAATTTTTCTTGTCAAGTACAGCCATCAGCAGCATCTGTCACTGCAGAGCAGTTGCAAGCAGTGATATCAGGTATTCAGGAGTAAGAGCAGCTCTCAGTGGCACAGGGATTTCAAGTCTTGCTTTTCCCAGTAGTGCATGAACTGTGGTTTGGGATCCTTGGTCCTAACCTATGCAATCCTAGTTGTGCCTATAATATCCCTCATTAACCAGCAGGTGATACCTTTCCAGAGTTATGTTTGGCACTGTACATGTATATGATCTATGACCAGTGTTATTCATATTTTTTCTTCATTTTTGTCAAGGTCAAACTTCCTTTTAGCATTTCAGATACTTTTTGAACTCATAATCCATCTGTCTAGCCACTTAGCTGCCTTTCCAACATTTTTTCTTGCTGCTTACCAGTGCACTATTTGAATGCATCATGAGATTATTTATAAATTATGCATAAATCCTGTTTTTTCGCCTTAGTAACATGAGGGCAAATGTACATTTAAATGCATATAGGTGCAATTACAGCTGTGAAAAAAAATAAAAAAGGCTTTTGCTTAAATAATATTCCAATGAGGAGTAGGATTTGCATTTCACTGGTTCAGTTTTTCACATATTTGGGAAATTTTACAGGTATTGACAATTACACAAACCCAGAAATTTATCTGCCTAAACAAACATAATGGAAGTTGTTGGTTTGTTTTTCAGGGGTTTTGTTTGCTTGGTTGTTTTTTGTCCTAGCACTGAATTTATTTTTAGAGATATTTCTAAAATATTTCGGCCAGAGGGCACTACTCGGCCTGTGCCACCCTGAGCAGCCCCATCAGGGATGCACATCCCTGAGCTGCATCACAGGTGGGACTCTGCTCAGCCTTGCTCTGGCTGCTGTCATGTACTGAAAGGCCTTTGTGGATGGTTACCACTCCTGACTCAGTACCTCACCTTTCTGGGACTCTGTTGGACCACATCCATGTCGGAGAGACAGCGGCATCGACCTCGGGTGTCCTTCCCCAGATTGTGCCAGGGGATCACGCTTGGCTCCTGACTGGTTAGCCCTTGTGGAACAGCCTCATTCTAGCACCTGCCTGATCCTTGTATTAGTTCTGATTCCATCAGATTGAACTGACACATTTCTGGACTATAAACTAATCACAACACACACACACACACATTAAGAAAAGAAATTCAAGAAAAATGTCCCACTGATTTGTTAATCAGTCATTTAGGAGTAAAAAAAACAGATTGTAGTATCTTTCCAATCAAGTCACCCATAGAATTAATTTTAAAATGGTTACTGAGTCAAAAAATTTGCCTTTTTTCTTATTCACATTTCCAGAAAGTAAATGTTATTCCAGATATAATGATGATATAAACCACAATAAAAAATAATAATATGGTAGAATCACCAAGCAACAGAAAATTAAGTCAGTTATTCATAACTACAAAGCATATTCTGACAGAGATTGACCGAAACAGTAACAAAGGAATTTTAGTGTAGACAATTGTAGTAAATACAGTGCAATGATATACTTCAGTAGTTTCAAAATCTTGTTCAAGCTAATCTAGTTGACCTTGCTATGTACAGAAGGTTGAACTAGATAATTTCCAGGTTCCAAATTCCTCCTTTCTGTGATTCTATGTGGTGGCCAGTGAGCCTAGTAACTGAGGGACCATGAGGGTCCTATGGAGGAAAAGATTTTAAGAGGCATCCCCCAAGTTAGAGTGACAAAGGGAGGCTTCTCCTACATGATACCCTGTGGGTACATTATGTTAATATACCCCAGTTCTGTTTCCCTGCTCGCCCACTGCCCCTTGTCCCTCAGTCACTCCCTCCCTCTTTCCCCTACTGGTTCCCATACCCTCCTCTAAAAACTCTAGCCACAGACTATGCAAGTTTCACTTTGACCTCTGCATGTACCATGACCAATAAGCATATGTACATCTCTATGTTTCAGTTTTTCATAACAAATATATATAAAGATCTGTCCCTGTATCACAACCTGACATTCATGTTAGCCCTCTACACCTGATGTGCTTCTTTCTTGTTTTATGTCCCCACCCCCTCACATATTATCTCAAATTCAGCACCTAAACATACAATCTTATTTCCACTCAAAGAAAGTAGTGTCACAAAAAAACTAGTGTATGGAAAGAATAAAAAAACCTATCTGACACATAATGTCAGCAGAGATTTTTATCTCAGGATTCAGCAGCTTTATTTATTCCTCTACTTGAATCACAGGTAGAGTGAATTTGTATCCATTCAATGAAAACTCACAGGAAAAAAACACAGGAAAAAAAAAAACAGAAAAAAACCAGAAACCAAAGATACAACTTCCATTTTAGAATTTTGCTGAGCCACAGATTGCGAGTAGCTCAGTTTCCATACTAGAAATATGTCACAAAAGGTCTTCCTTGTCCTTGTAAACCTATAATGTCTTGTGGAGTCCTTTTCCTACAATTTAATGTTACTATAAATTATATATTTATATCTCTCCATGTGAATCTATATCCCTCTGCATATGGATGCAATAATTAATACGGATTCTACTGTTAACAGGATGCTGCCAGGGGCTCCCACTAGTAGTATTAAAAGGAAAAAAGCAAGAGGAACATACAGTTAGAGACAATTTTAGGAAATCTACTTCCTAAATTCCAATTTCTTGCCTCTATTTTCATTCCTTTTTAAAAATTATTTCCCCTACATAATTTTATTTAATCTACAGGGATGAAGATTTTGTCACTCTTGTGAAATATTTTTAGATCTACCGATGACATTAAGAACTACTATAAAAGATAGCAAACTATGTATATATGTAGATTATATATCAGGAAAAGGTTCTTCACCCAGAGGGTGTTTGGGCACTGGAACAGGCTCCCCAGGGCAGTGGTCACAGCACCATCCTGAGAGAGTTCAAGAGGCATCTAGACAATGCTGTCAAGCACATGGTGTGATTCTTGGGGTGTCCTGTGCTTGGCCAGGAGTTGGACTTTGATGATCTTGATGGGTACCTTCCAACTCATCATATTCTATGATTCTATAAAAGTCTTACATCTAGAGATAGCACAATTGTTTATGGGATCATGTTAGCCCAGTCAAAAATACCACTCATCACTTTAGATACCCCAGATAAAATGGAAGTATACAGCAAATTTCATCCCATTAATAGAATATATGGTTAGAAGATTGTGTTCCAATAATGGATTCAGTCTATGAGGACAGGACTTATTCTGCTTAACTTCCCTCTTCTGTGTTAAATGTCAGTGTTGTCATTGCAGAGAAGAGAAGGCAGCACTTTCAAATGCATAAGTGATCTGACTTTAAACATTTGGTATTGGATGGGAAAAATAACATGGTAAAAGCACCAATTTTCCCTCCTAAGTGTGAAAAGTCTAGCCAACTAAATTAAATGTACGTGTGTATCTTGTAGACTCTTGCATCTGTTCAGGTAATAATTTAAATTCCAAAGTGGAAACAAAAGTGAAATTAGATTAAAAGTATTTTGTAAGTATTTGTTGCTTATTACTGTGCTTTCTGCTCTTCCTTAAAGACTGTAGCATTCACTGATTTCCAGTAGAGATGATTATACCACCCTACTATCCAATATGGAATTGCTCTACGGAATTACATGAGATATTGCAGATGAACAATATAAGTAAACCTACATTCCGTTTTTTATAGGAACAAGGTTCGAGGTACTAATGTGAGTGACTGATTCATGAGACTGTGACTGAGTTCTCTGTGATCTCCCAGATTCACCAGTACAGAATGCCTTAAGGATGAAATTTTGACACCCCAGTGAAAAGAAATTCTGATAGAAAAATATCATTAGTAATTTGTACACTCTGGAAAAATAAAATATGCTTTTAACTGGAATAATTGGTGTTTCATTATGAATGAAAGACAGTAAAACATTTAAGCGTCTGAATACTTGCTCATATTGTTAAACCTGAAAGTGTAGGAGACCCAAAATTGTGGGTAGACATCTTAGGTTCCTATATTTGTATGATTCTCTGCATCCCTTATATAGCTCATCTTGACTTCACAAAATTTAAATAAGCAGCTGTTAAAAATGCTTTTGTACATTCTAAAGACAAAGGAACATGATTTATTCCTGTTGTAGCCATATTTCAAATTGTTGAAGTTGCACTGATCTGATGTTTCAGGATTGTTCATTTTCATAAGTCTGTAGTTAGCATATAATATGATTTTAACAACTTCCTTAGTTTCATTTTAAATTTGAATATTCATGGAATATATTATAAATTCTAATCAGAATGATGACTATTGATATACTTGTTCACATCCCCATGACAATTTTCAGAGTTTGCTTTCCTACCACTTATGGGACTGAGTGTGTGTGTCCCCCCATTTCATGCTCTGGCTGTACATATTCTACCAGTAAGCAGCTTACAGTCTCCATTCATGGCACAGAGGAAGAAGGTGCCAGATCTAGGACTGTGAATTCCATGTTTTTTCAGAGCCAAGTGTCCAAGATATATTTTCATCAACTTTCAGATGGTGAAGTAATAGACCATATATTTATGGCACATGGAAAAGTCATTATTTGAAACCTCCACCATGCTAAGTGTGCCTGTTTCAAACAGAGAAAGCAGGCAAAGCAGGCAACTGTTCAGATCTCTCTTTTCCTGATGGCTACACCAAAAGTCCATTTGGACCCTTTGGGTCCTTGAAGTACCCTTTCCTGAGGGTACGTGGCTGGTTAACACCAGAGGAACTCCCAACTGTCCTAGTCCTGCCCAAACAGAGCCCCTGCATACTGCAGGAGAAGATAAAGCTCCTGTAGTGAGACTGGGAAAGGCAGTGTGGACTATTCCTCGCTTGTGAAAAGCCAAGCAGCTGTGGGATTGTCTTCACTCAAGGACCTGGGTGTACTTGGCAAATAACGTAGAAGGATGAGGAGATCCAGTGTCTACTTTCTGGAGACTTTTCTTCCCTGGGAAGAAATAACCAATGATGTGAGTTGTACATCATAGGAAGTAATGTAGCAGAAACTACCTGAACTAGTGAAGAATGAGTTTCACAAGGAACAGGGTGAGTGCAGTGATGACCCAAATCAAGCTGGTGCTGGCATTCAGCAATCAAATATGTTGCCTCTGTTGTCCTGAGCAATGACTGTGATACATGAGTCCCAGATCATAGTCTGTTCCACTGGACATTTTGTGGAGTGACAGAGACCCACAGAGGGGACAAATTAAGTGTCTCTATTAAGGCACAGGGTAGTTAATAAGAATATATAAATCATAAAAATGGTTTAAGGATGTAGTGTAATTTATAAGTGTTGGTAAAAGGGGATTTCAGGAATAAGAAACCTACAATTTGATGGCCAGAATATATGTAAATGTATCAAATTATGTGGGACCTGAGCATTCTGCAAATGGTATAGAATAAAGGCTAGAGATTGTATTGGATTTGGCTGGGATGGAGTTAACTTTGCCCACAGCAGCCCATACAGTACTTTGCTTTTACTTGTAGTTAGAAGAGTGTTGATAATATTTTGATTGTTGCTGAGCAATACTCCTACAGTATCAAGGCTATCTTTGCCAAACTCCCACAAAACAGCCACTAGGCTGGGTTCAGGCAAGAGTTTGGGAGGAGACACAGCTGGGACAGATGACACAAACTGTCCAAAGTGATGTCTAGTATCATATGACTTTGTGCTCAGCAATAAAAGCTGAAGGGAAAGAGGAGGAAGGGGAGAAGTGTTTGTTGTTAAGGTGATAGTGTCCAAAGCAATTGCTACATGTACTCAGATTCTACTTGCCATCTACTTGCTGATGGGAAATAGAGAAAAAATCATGTTTTGTTTTTCTTATCTGCACAGCCTTTGCTTTCTTTGCTTAAACTTCCTTTATCTCAGACCACGTATTTTTCATATTTTCTCCCACTGCTCTGCTGAGGTGGAGGAGTGAGAAAGCAGCCAGCCAAGGTTAACCCACCACATTTACTTAAAAAACAGGCCCAGTCTTTGGAGTCAAAATATACTCTAGTGACAAGACTTCATGCCTTTTGCATATATGGAAAATCTGTGTAATTAACAATAAAAACAAAATTAAACTGGACATAGACACAGAATGACATTTTAAATGATAAAATCCAGTTTGAATTTATCCTTAACATAAGAGTCAAAGATATTTTAGGCGGTAGAAGAATACCTAGATATGCAGTGGCCAGCATGAAAGAAGATGAGTAAGACAGAAATTATCTCTGCAATGACTGAAGGAATTAAATTTTCATTCACTTCTATGGGATGAAAATTTTGTGCTGGCTTGTTTTCTTAAGTTTCCCCCAAATAACTTGTTTTTTCTGGAAATCACTTAGTGGTTCCAAATACTTTTGTACATTCATTAAATAGATTGATAATTAATCTTTGGGGGAAATATATCTGTTACCATTTTCTGCAAAGCATTAATGAAAAGTATTTCCCAATTAAAGTCAGCAGTTTTGTGAGGATGTAATGGAGTCACCATAGATATTTTCAGAGAGTAGAAATCTCAGCAGGTAGAAAATGTTTGGTTTGTAATTAACAGTATGTAGTTATTGTTAAGGAATGTGATTTTTTATTTTTAAAGCTGACAATTGTGCTTCTATGTTTCCATGTAAATTTACTACCAGGAAAAAAATACTGAAGACCAAAAATGAATTATTAGATAAAGATTTTTTTTTCATCAAGTGTATTCCCTTCTCCTTTCTTTAGGCCAGTGATATACTGTATGTCTGATATGTCCCTTTTTATATCATGACCCATCCTGTCTTGCTTCTTGTTCCCATTCCTCTCCATTATTTTTTCTCTACACAAGTACTTGCTTCATTTCTACCACTCTGTTCCCAAACATGAAAATAAGCTTATTCTTGTAGAGTGTGAAAAAATGTCCAAAGATAGCATATCAAAATTTTCAAACACTGTTACGCATCATCATAAAATGGAATTAAAATAACCATTTCTCCCTTAGCAGCTCCAGACAACCAAGGAATACTGAAACACATTTCTGTATTTTCACTAGAACAAAGTATGGCCACATTTTTTGAGAATCAGATTATTCCTCAACAGTCTTTAAACTATTATCATGCATTTTTTTAAAGTTTGGAAAGACATTCATGGACATGAGGTTCTTTTCCTTTCTTTTTTCTTTTCTTTTCTCTCTTTTCTTATCTCTTTTCC
>VZRF01006102.1:58809-72488 GCA_013396875.1 Vireo altiloquus
CTTCCCTTCCCTTCCTTTTTCTCTTTTCTTTTACACAGGATAACTGCTTGTTACTACTACCTATAAAAAATTATGGTTGTGCCACAAAAAGATAAAAAAAGTAAAGCAAACTAGCCACAAATGTGTAGTCAATTTGAGAAACTCCTAAGTCAAGTCACGAGTAAATCAAATAAAACCAATGAAAATCCTTTTCTCTAATTGAATTCTAACAGTCAATATCTACTGGATCGCAGTGAGTTTTTGTCACATAATTCATTAAATGCATGTATTGTTCTATGGCTTCATTTCCATATTGCTCTTTAAATATGTAAAAGGGGTAAAAGACTAGCAATGCATTTAACTAACTCTAAACACCCACAAACTGATAGCTTTTTTTGAGCAACAATGACATGTAGTTCCTGTGAAAAGCCTCCTATAAACATGTTTGTCTGTTTGTCTAGTTTTTTATAATTTGCCTTAAAAGTATTCTCACAATTCATCCCTGAGGAAGGAATTCCACCTGGTTTCAGAACCACATAATGTAGATGTGATAAATATTGCAGTCATGACTTTGAAGATTTTCCTTACATGGATGATGGGAACCAACCAGGGAATCCTTGGTGGATTACAAAGTGTAGTTGTGCCTCTAAAGAGACCAGTCGTGATCTAAATACTTGAATAAAATGAACAAGAATTTATATAGAAAATACAGACTAGAGTTCTAATTCTATTTATCTAGAAAATCACCAACTAAATTTAGATAAAACGACATGTGTTTATCAAACTGAGCTCTGAATAATTCTGTGCCTTTTTTTTTTTTTTTTTTTTTGTGGTTTTGTGGTTTTGTGGTGTTTCTTACATACTGTCTCTACAGTTGTCTCTAACTTGGAATTTTATCGTCATACCCAAGGATATTCTTTCACTGATACTCTCTCAACTATGTAAATGGGTCCTTATTCATAAGTTTTCTTAAAAATGGAGTTGTATATCTAGCCTTCTTTTCGGTAGTACTAATATAAATGTCTAACAAAGGTCAAATGAGATTAGTCTCAAAGAGGGTTAGTTAGGGAGATTAATCTCTACTTTCACTATAGTAGAAAGTAATTAAATAACTGCTTTCTCTTCCACTCTCCTTTTCTTCCTTTGTAGCTTTTTTTCTTGTTTCAGACTTCTCCCCTGCCCCATAAAATAAAAGTGATATTATCTAGAAAAAGAGTGAAAATAGTAATTGTTTAAAATAAAAAATTTCCTCTAAGACTATTTCTTTAGCTAAACTTAAATTTTGATGCATAACTCTTTCAGGTCCTAGAATTTTTGCTGGGAAAACAGCCCAGCCTGATTTGCAGTATGCTCAGTTTTTCTCTAGCACCTCAGCCTTCCAAGAGACTGCTAATTTTTGATCTCACATCTCAGCATATGTAGAACAATGCTCTTAGAGGATGGGAGCTAGAAGGATTCTTTTCATAGCCACAAGCTACACAGCCCATCACTTCACACTTTTCTTCTACTTTGTTGATAGTTTTTGCCTTTCTTGATTTAAGCACATATGGGGCTTCCTTTGACTTAATTTTATGCTTTCAGACAGGCAGAAATACAAAACTGAGCAAAAAAGGTCACAGATAATATTCATTAAAATTTAATACAGGCATTTTCTCAGCTCTCCGCAGGGGATTTTTATAAGCATAAACAAGGAAATCTCAAAAAGAATAATCTCCAACTCTGTTTTTATTTCTTCCTATAGTAGTATATTAAATCCTAGAATGTTTAAAAATTATCTGGTAGTGGAAAAGCTATGTATATTTTTAATTTGTTGGTTTAGTGTATATTAAGATACTGATAAATAGCAGGTTGCAGGAAGTTAGGTTTGTTAGTCATTCCTCCCTTAAAGCATTGAAGTATTTTTTTATATAAAAATTGTGAGGAATGTTTTTCAACATAGGAAAGAAACAGAGAAATGAAAGATGTGAAGTTGCCAAATCTAATTTAAATAAAAAAAGATTCATAAACCAGATAATGCAAACTAGCTTTTAACAAAGTGATTTTAACATGCTGACATCATCATTAATTTGGGTAATATTTTATTTCGATAAATATACTTTACATCCTAAAACAGTAACCAGTTTTGGTATTAGAGTACATAATGAAATGCAAAAATAATTTTTTTTCAAATTGAAATTACTGCATGGGAGTTGAATAAATAGCACTAAACTCAGAAACTTAAGGTGGGAGAATATAGCATTAAATAGGGTTACAGAAACTAAAATTTTAAAAGGCATCATCTCACTATTATATGTATGCTTGTAGAACATGCAAAAGGAAACATTATAATTTGTGGAGATTGTAAACTTTTGAACTTATTTTTAAAAATGGAGAGACATATATCCCTTGACAAAATAAAAATAAGTATCTGTTTACTTCAATTAATGTACCTTTTCCCCAGGCACGCATTAGCACCTTATTGCTGAGTAAGATATATATACACATGAGTTGTTCATGAAAAGTTAAAAGACAGTAACTTCAGTTGTCTTATATTTCTCAGTGAATCTAAGCTATAAGCTCAGAAAAAAAATTGGGAACTGTTGCAGGCCTAGTGGAGATAAAGAAAGCAGAACTGCATCATCTATGTAAAATAAGAAAACAATACTAGATATTAAGGAGCTGTAGATGGAAGTAAAACAAGAAATACTTCATAATATTTTTACTTATATGCTATTCAGCTTCAATTTCTACATAAATGACAAAAAATCTGCATCAGGTAGTTACAGATCTGGAAACATGCATCATTGAAGAGTCCGTCAGGAATCAAATTGATAATACTATACCTAATAGGTTTCAACCTCCAAAGCCTTCATGTATTGGACCTTAAAACTTACCACAGATAAAGTCCTGTTAGTAAAACAACCTTAAATTAAAGAGGTAGTATGATGTGGTAGGTTGGCCCTGACTGGACACAAGGTGCCCACCAAACCCATTCTATTTCTCCCATCCTCAGCTGGTCAGGGCAGAGAAAATAAAACTAAAGGCTCACGGGTCAAGAAAAGTGCAGGGAGAGATCACTCACCAGTTACTGTCATGGGCAAAACAGACTTGACATGGGGAGTTAATTTAACTTATTATCAAGAAAATCAGAGTCGGATAATGAGAAATAAAGTAAAATGTTTAGAACATTTCTTCTCCCATTTATCCATCTTCTTCCTGGGCTTAACTTCACTCGTTAAATTCTCTACCTCCTTGTCCCTGGATGCACAAGAAATGTGCGTTTCCATCAGTTCAGCTGCTGTCTTCTTTCTCCTCAGGGAGAGGGCTCCTCATACTCTTTCCCTGCTCAAGTGTGGCATCCCTCCCATGGGAGACAATTTCCTGTGACTTCCTCCAAATCCTTGCCGTGGACTTCAATCCTTCATGAACTGTTTCAGTGTGGATGCCTTCCATGGAGTTGCAAATCCTGCCAGCAAACCTGCTCCAGTGTGGGCTCCTGTCTCCACAGGATCACATGTCCAACATGGGCTTCCCACAGGCTTCACAGCCTCCACCTGTGGGCATCCAGCTGCTCCTGTGTGGGATCCTCCAGGGGCTGCAAGTGGATCTCTTCTGCCCTGTGGACCTTCATGGTCTGCAGGGTCATAGTTGCCTCACCATGGTCTTCACCAGGCTGCAGAGGAATCTCTGCTCCAGTGCGTGGATCATGTCCTCCCACTCCTTCTGCACTGACCTTGGTGCCTCCAAGAGACTTTCATCTCAGAATTCTCACTCCTCTCTTCTATGGCTGCGATTGGTTGCATGGAACATTTTTTCCCTTATAAATTATGTTATCCCAGAGGCACTATCACCATTATTGGTGGGCTCAGCCTTGGCCAGAGGTGGCTCTGTGTTGGAGATGTCTGGCATTGGCTCTACTGGATGTGGGGGGAACTTCTCCCAGCTTTTCAGAGTCCATTTCTGCATCCCCCTCCTACCAAAACCTTGCCACATCAGCTCAATACACACCATCACTGTGCTCCCTGGTGAACTAAAATAGTCCTTTCAGATTAGTACACACACACATACACGTTTCTTTTTGGGTGCTTGTGCTCATGAGCAAGTTATTGTTCCACTGGCTTCCAAAAGAACTGAAAACATTCAACATTTTTTTTCTGTAATTCCCTTCTTCTACATATTCATTCTTTAAAATATTTGTTATGTGTGACATTTATCCAAATTCTTTATGAAACTACCCATCTAAATTTTCCTTACTTTGATTTTTTATCTGCAGGCTGCTTTTTTGCTGAAATTTCATGATTGTCTGCTTTTGACTTAAGTTATCTGACTTATATAAACGAGACTATTTACCCTAGGAAATCTCTACATGTTTTGAGGAAGTAAGTGAGATGATCTCTTCTGGGAGAAATTAATCTTTGCTGTCTTGTGAAGTATTTTCACTGAAAGTATAGAGACTCCAGACTGAGGTATTCCCCATTTAGTACTGAAAAAAGAATAGAAATAATTTCAAAAAGTGAGAAAGAAGGCATAAAAAGTAAGGAGCTATGATTTGTAACACAACTTGTAACCACTGAAATACCCAAAACTAAAGACAACCATGAATTAAGGATTAAGACTGGTCAGCACTGTAAAGTAAGGCAAAGACAGTGTTTAGGAACACACTGGTCCGAAGAGAATACATCATAAACCAGTTCTGCTAAAAATGTTTTTTTAGGATTTTTGTGCTACATTTGGAATTACTCTATTTTTTACTGTAATACAGAACTTCAGATTTTCCATCCTAACTTCTGCACCATTTTCCACATTGTCAACATTGCGGCTATTGCCATGACATCGAACCTTACTGCGAACTGTCACGCTTTGTTCTTTCAGCAACAAGAGGTTCCAAAAGTATATGAATTATGTTTCACTCAAAGGATGGATAAAAAGTTAGGATTTCTTTCTCCTTTTAACAACTCTTAAATTATTCATTAGGTGGCCTTCACGTTGGTAGCAAGAAGTCTTTTCTTCTGTTTCTTTGGATAATATACGTTCAATTTGAGCTTTAGGGTAAAGTCATGGTTTTGTGTAGCCTAGCAGTTGACAGAAAAAAAGTTACCATTACTTTTTTACCTATCAGTAATTTTTTTTTTTTTTTTAATGAGCTTCTTTACTGATAAGACTAAAAATTAGAGCTAATTCATAGCTGTAGTGGGTTGACCTTGGCAAGCCACTAGGTGCCCACCAAACTAATTGCTCTATCACTCACCCTCCTCAATATGATACAGAGAGAAAAATATGACAAAAAAATTTCTGGGTTGAGATAAGGACAGGGTGATCACACAGAAATTACCATCACAGGCTAAACAGATTTGACTTGGGGAAATTAATTAAATTTATTGCCAATTAAACAGAGTAGGATGATGAGAAATAACAAATCCCCAAAGACCTTTCCTCCCACCCTTCTCTTCTTCCTAAGCTCATCTTCATTCCCATCACTTCTGCTTCTTTCCATTAAATGGTGGATGGGGAATGGGGACTGCAATCAGTTTGTAACACATTGTCTCTTTATTCCCCCTTCTTGTTTTTAGCTGCTCCAGAGTAAGGTCTCTCTCATAAGATACAGTTCTTTATGGAATTCGCCAGTGTGGATCCTTCTCATGAAGGTGAAGATCCTTAGGACCGCTCTAGCAAAGGTCATTTCCATGGGGTACAATTTTTCAGGGATAGGCTGTTCCAGTGTCATTCCCCCATGGGGTCACAGGACAGAACACCTGCTCCTGCATGGGCTCCCTGTGGGCACCTGCTCCTGCATGGCGTCCTGCATGGACTGCAGGATGGATAACTGCTCCACCAGGAAGGCAACAATGTGCACCACTCTTGTCCTATGGTGCCTGGAGCACCTTCTCCCTTCCTTATTCACTGACCTTGGTGTCTACAGTCGTTTCTCTCACATCTTCTCACTCCTCTCTCACAGTTGCTGTCGTGCAGAAATTTTTACTCTTTTCTGCATTTGTTATTAAAAAGAGCAAACAGCATCATCAATTATCTCAGCTTTGGCCAAGACCATGTCCATCCTGGAGCTGGCTGAATTTAGCTGTGCCTGATAAGGGGACAGCTTCTGAAACTTTCTCACAGAACCCTTCTCTGCCACTCTTTCAACTCCCACCTACCAAACCTTACCACATAAACACAATAAAATAATTCCGAAAAAAACCTTCATAGAGTATTTTCTGATTTTTGAGATAAATTCTCTAAGTATTAAACTCTCCTTGAGGCATTTTTCTTTACCTTGCTGAATAATTTAAAAAACATTAATTTCAAGGAAATGTTCTAAAAAATTGTTCAGTGTCATTGTACATATTTGAAAATTAAAATTTGTGCAATAAATAAGAATCTCACTATCTTACCCTTTTTAATTCTCACTGTCCTGTTTTAAACTGTCAGGTCTTATCCATTGTATCTTTGTATGCTTATTTCCAGAAATAATTGTAAATGTGAGGAAAAAAAACCACAACCAGCTTAATGAATATATTATATATTTGTTAAGTACATTATGCATTTTTTAAAACCAGTTCAGCCCCAACTAAAATTGTTTTCTTTGCAATCAGCTCATGCAAAGACATAGACTATAATTACACAGATGTTACAAATATATCATGGCAAACAATTCTTTATGAGTTTCAGCAGAGAAAAAATTAAGCAAATAAATCTGATGCGCTTTGAAATAAAGGTAGATTTTACCTATTCTTTTTGTTTAATTGAATTAAATATTTCATTACACTGTGATGTTTCTAGAACATGAAAAAATTACCCAAAACTTGGAGAAATGCTTGAGTAAAAGCATTTTACTCAAGCATTTCTCCAAGGTATAATGGCTCTTTAGGTATCAAGGTATAATGGCTTTGTTAGCTCATATTTCATAGCAAAACTTTTGTTAAAGACATAGGAATATCAATATTTTAGCATACTTTTTTTTTTTACTGTTTATATACATTATTGTATATACATGAGAATGAGCAAACTGTGTCTTTAATGTATGGACATCTAGAATATATGTTTCCCCTAATACAACATTTGGGAAATGATTCTAAATTAAATGTTGATAACTTAGTGAAATAACTAAATAAATAATATATGATGCAGTATTTACAGAATATATATAATGATAGTCTTTTAATTTTAGGGCTATTGTCTTAAAGAACCAGATTAATAAACAATGAATACTCACATTTTCATTTCATCATGTTTTTTATTGATTACCTCAATGCAGTATTTTAGTGTCACAGATTTTTTTTAGTAGCAGTGGTTCCTTGCTGGACCATAGAACATTCTTTCATGTGCAAAACAGCATTTAGTAAAAGCTTAATCTGCTTCCTCCTTCCAATACAATATAATAGCTGCAGTATTTGACTTAGAAAGTATAAGACAGAATGTGATTTCATTGTATCTCTGAGGTGTAGATTATTAGAGTGAATTACAAGATACTTCTTAGAGTTTATGTATGAAGAATGGCATATTTATTAAATATGCAATGTTATATCTAATCCGATCCAAATACTGATATATTTGACCATATTGAAGGCTGTTAGCTCCTTGCAGCTTTTAAAAATTAACTTTAAAAGCCTATTGAATTGGTGTTCTTCATGTATCTAAAAATAGATTTAGAAGGATTTCTGAGTAGACACTATTATTTTACTTCTACGCATGGATTGAATAAGAACCACTTCAGTTCTGAAAACTACTTGGATTGCTAAAATATGACTATACTGTTTTATAACTTCTTTCTATTGTTGAAAGTCCAGAACACTAGTGGCCACTACCATGGCTAAACGGATTCAGGTTTACATATATTTTTCTTTAATTAATGCTGAAATTATTCTAACAATTTTTTAAAAAATTTTAGAATATTTTAGGTTAGAATAGATCTTCAGAGGTCATTTTATCCAACTCCTTGCTGAAAGATGACCATGTTAAAGCATGCTGCTAAAGAGCCGTTTCCAGTGGAGTTTGGAATAACTCCAAGGGTAGAGACTCCATAACATTTATGGGAAACCTGTTCCAGCACTTGGCCACTCTCTAATATCTTTTTGTTTTGTGTGTGTTTTTTCTGCCAGTGTTCATAAAAATCAGTTTATAAAACTAATAATGAGGCATCTGGGCTAAGTTTTTCATTCATGTTCCACCTGCAGCTAATGCACATGGATAAACAGCCATTTGGTAGAACCTGCCACTTTGTAAGATGGCAGAGCAAAGCCAGACAGACTTTTTTGTAATTTGTACAGCAAGGCTTGTTTTTATATAGCCATTATTTGTGGAACATGACTATTGGGTTCAGGGTTTTTTCATTAAAGAGAAAAGGGAGCAGAAGCTCTTGAGCTTTGAAAACAACTTACAAAAAAATGTTTTATTAAAACTAAGTGTAACGAGTTGTTTAGATTGAACAGAACATTCATTTAAGCAAAAAATGTCAATAATCCTCACTCCTTATTTTGATGCCCAAATGGACCCACGTCCACAGGTTCCACAAGCAGGATGGCATGACGAAATTTCTATCAGCAGAAATAGCCTTCATTTTTGAAAACCTCCACACCAGACCTTCTGAATATTTTATGATGTTATATAACAATACTGTATCAAGGAGCACAACTATGACAAGTATGACAATTATTGACATATGTCATCAAAAAAATGCAGAAAACATTCCTAATGCGTTTATTAGACATTGTTATGAACAACTTATTTCTTTGTTTCCCAGTACATTTATTTTATTTATGAAGAGCATTGGCTAACACTGAAATATGTGGCCCAGCCTCAGATACAGCCCCACCACATCCCAGTCAGTCCATCAGCCAAAATCCCAGCCTGTCCCCATCTCCAGGGATGTGCCTGATTCCCAAGAGCTGGGTCTGCTCTGGTGCTCCTGGCTGCCCTGCTCCTGGCTGGAGTGAGGCTCTGCCCTGATGAACCCCTGATGAGCCCCCACTGCTCCTGGCCCCTGCCCCAACCACGGAGACCTGGCTGCACACAGCAATCCAGCTTTCACAGAGGAAACACGGATGGAGAAAATTATATTCTCTCTGAAGAGCCCACTAAAAGGAGAGAATAAAATGCTTTGAATAATTTCAGGGTAGTTGTGGTAGTATACAGAACCATTTCCTCCTTCACCAAGATCACAAAAAATGAAGGAAGTCATTGCTACTGGCAAAGAATGGAACTCTAGGGAAAAAAAGAATCATTAGAAGGACAGTAAGTTATTCATTGTGTACAAACATTAAATACCAAATACGAAAGAGCTAATTATGTGTTAGCGTTCTTAACCCAAATTTGCCAGTTCTAGAGCAAATAGAAATCCAGTATAGAAATCATTCTTCTAGATTGGGAAACCAATATTCAGTGGGACTGGAAAAGCAAAATGAAATAATAAGTCAAGGTCAAGTCAACTGAAAATAAATCAAGCAGAAATGAAAAATATTAACATTATAGTAAATCTTCCTAATGTGAGTATGGAAAAACCACGTAGCAAATCACTGCTTGAGCGTTTGTGAGCAATGATTTACATAATTAAAAAATTCACTCTTCTAAGCACTTTCCCTAGTATGAGTAAAAGACTGAAATCACTGTTTCTAATTATTATTTGGAAGACTTATAACCTATAACAAAGGTTAACTTTTGTTAACTTCTGAATTAAAAGGTCAATGTCAGGACTACAGCGTAGAAAACATTATCCCAATTTTTGTGTATTAGTGAGTCAAATAAAGTTGATATAAGAACAAAGCATATTAAAACTAGTTCTCCAAACAATAAAACAAACTGAAGAAAGAAGGAATGAATGAAAGAGCTGAGACAGAGAATGAAACTGTAGAATAAAAATCAGATTTTAAGGAAGCATTTTCACAGCATTAGTTCATTGATTTAGTAAAATTGCTGGTTTACTGTCTTTTGTAAAATTATGCGTATCAGAATTAGTTTTCCTGGAATCAATGCATTTACAGCAGTATCAGCTAAATAAAAAGTGACCAGTAAACTCAATGACTTCCTTTGGTATTCAAATATACATTACAAAGTAAATTTCAGCATTATTTTTCTTTGGGAAGGGTAGAATTTTCTCTTGTAATTTACTGCTTCACTTTCACAGCCCTGTACATAGCTGTCTGCCTGCCACATTTCAGTCCAGAACTTAAATTTTCAAATATTACAATTAATATCTTTAACAATAGTGGGTAACAAAAAATAAAACTTGTACTACTAAAAACACACTGGGTAGGAACAATATGTTTATGATAGGTTGGAGAAAAAGATGTTCTTAAACAAAAATGCAAAACTCTAACTTTGAAAAATAAGGTGGGTTTTTGTTTTTAAATCTAGAGATGAAATATTGGGCAGAAATTCAAAGAAGCTTGCATATCTCAACCAAGTCACAATTGCACCCGGCAAAAAAAAAACCAAAACTATTTTATTTTAAAAAATTTAATTTACTGTATTATGACTAGGATTTGACATAATCTTGCTGAAAGAGCTCTTTTAATTATGCTTACAGCTATTGCCAATCACTGCAGCCGCGGGTGGTGGGGGGGATACGACGCCACAGCCTTCCAAAAGCATCTCCAACTGGGGCCGCCCGGAAGGAGCCACACACACTAAATACACTCACACACACACCGGAGAGCTTCTTAGATGGATCAGCGGTAAAGAGACAGGAAGGACCCCGGTATGGTACCCCACGTGCATGGGTTTATTGCAGCCACGCACGTGAAAGACACCAGGAACCAAAGGTGAGCACCAGGGAAGGGTCCAGGTTTAAGTACGGGCGGCGATAGGGACGGAGAGAGCGCCAGGGACCAATCATCAGAGGGTGTGGGGGCGGTGCACAGGCGGGGCTTGGGTATGAGAACCAATGGGGAAGCAGAGGGGGAGTGGCAGGGGACAAGAGCCAATGGGTGAACAGGAGAGGGAGAACATTCTAGGTCTGGGTCATATAGGGGAGAAAAGGGGCAGGGAGGCCAATGGGCCAACCAGGGAAGCAGAACTGGGGTACATTACCATAATGCAACAAAGGATCCTGGGAATAGGTCTCTTTATCTCCTTAACTAGGAGCAACTTTCAGGGACCAACCTCCCAGGAGGCTCCAGCGTTATCCTGACTGGGGGCCTTATTGGCCCCCACAAATCATGAACAGTAAGTAGAAATAATTTATTTCTAAGAAGCAAAATTAATAAATACTAAATAAAACTTTAGAAGACTTCTTTCATGCTATCATATAAAGGGATACCTTCTCCAGACAATATAATAAAAATTAATTCAGTTCACTAAGCTTGATATTGGAGTAAATATTTTTAGAAATGCAGAGAAAATCTCAAAAAATATATTATATTATTTACTGCTGCTTCAGTTCCAAATCTAACCTCCAATATATTATATATCAAAATCGAACTTCTAATTGTCTATGTGCAGGGAGAACCCAGTTAAGTATGTACAGGACATGCCAATTAATGCAACTGCAAAATTAAGATGAAGAATAAAAATCCAAATACTCTGTCACTAAATAATTCAAATTACCTCTCAATCAAAGTTCAGTGATGCACTGTCAGCCAAACAGGATCCCCTTCTCCTTTTCTTTATTTTTTTACTTTCTTTTGCAAAGGCCAATATAGTTTGCCACTTATAATGAAGCAGCAAAAATATTAAGTTTCTCTATTGCTCTCACTGAAATGCACTAAAGACCTGCACCTATGTGCTAATGTCTGGCCTGATAAATGATCTATAACTTAGATAAAAGAAAAATACATTATATAATAAAAATAATGAGTTATGGAAAAATGCCCAGCTAGAAATTTAGCCCTCCTTCTACCCCTTCAGGCAAGAGAGACAGAAGGCAGAGATATTATGAGGCAGAGATTTTATGAAGCAGAGATTTTATGGCTTGAGATAACAATTTACTAGAAACAACAATGAGATAAGAAAACAAATAGTAACAGCCACAATGCAAATAACAAGTGTATATGAAAGAGAGTGATTACATGCAAAATGCTCACCAAGTCTGACCTGAAGTGACCACAGCTGGTCAAAGAGACAAAGAACAAGGACCTTCCATGCATAATTTTTCCCCAAGCCCAAGACAATGAAAAACAATTGCAGACAAACCCTTCAGTCGGGACCAGCATTACCCCATGCTCCATTCACTGCTTGCTCCCCGGAAAAGGACAAAATGGCTGCAGACCCCTTCTTCTCAGAAGTGAGAATCTCTTAGTTCTGCACCCCAGCAATGATGTGTGTGGTATAGAATAACAACCTAAACACGCCAACACAGCTCCAGGCTCTGCCGCCTCACATCCTGGGCTGAAATTAGAACAAGAATTTAAAGATTACTTACTTGCATATGTTCTTAAATGAGCAATAATTATTGTCATCAGTAGGTCTTTAGTGTTCATTAATTTAACACTAAATGTTGAGTCTCCAAAGAGATGCAAACATATTTCTAACTGCAAATTGTAAGTCTAACAGAATCAAAAAACCTTGTTAATTAAACATAGTCACCTTGTCAATTACAAAAGTAAGCATAAAGCACCCTTGGAGAGTGCAAAAGAGAAGAGAACAGGATCAGTAAGCTTTAAATATTCACAAAGAGCTCCAAACCAATCTGAATAAGCTTCTTGCTAAACTTGAAGAGACAAAAAAGAAAACAAACAACCACTATGCTGTAGGACTTTTATAATTTTTTTTCCATTTCTGTGACCCTATTGCTTTGCTGGCCAGTCTTCGCGTACGAAGATCCGGGGGAGGCCTCTTTTCTTTTCAGACCTCCCAGCCTGCGCACTGGATTTTTTAGGTGAGACACAGGGCGCGCAGATCTGAGCCCACCCTTTAATCCCGAGGTTCAATCTGCCAGGCCAAAGCGATTCTGGACAGTGGCAGCTGAGGTCCTCCTCAGGACGTAGGCAGATTGCCCCCTTGCAGGGCTAACGAGCACTGCCTGCCCGGGGAGCAGCCTAGCCGGGATCGAACCTGNGCTATGCTGTAGGACTTCTATAATTTTCCTTCCATTTCTGTGACCCTATAGTCTTACGAATAACATTCCAAATGTAAATTAGAATNCAAAGCGATTCTGGACAGTGGCAGCTGAGGTCCTCCTCAGGACGTAGGCAGATTGCCCCCTTGCAGGGCTAACGAGCACTGCCTGCCCGGGGAGCAGCCTAGCCGGGATCGAACCTGGGCCCTGGCAATTGCTATGCCATGTGCTTAACCACCACACCACCAGGGCTCCCCTGTGACCCTATAGTCTTACAAAAACATTCCAAATGTAAATTAGAATCAAGCCCATGTAATAAAGATACATATAATATGCAAGCACAATGGAACCACAGACCACATTATAAGTGTATTTTAAAATTTAGAGTAACTCTTGCTAAATAGCCGACCTTACATTAAACTCAGTACTGAAAGACAAGCACTGGTTTACACTGAACTTCAAGAAAAATAACTGGGGTAAATATTAATTAAAACTTATTTGTGTTTATATTTCCAAATGTGTGAATGTGTTTAACAAAGTGCATACAAATTCACGAATATGCTCAGTATAAATGTAGTTCACTTTTGTGTAACATGTTTTGACCATGTACACCAAGACAAAGTTGAATCAGGATAATAAAGGTGAGTTATCCAAAAAGCTGATTAATATAATCAAATAAAATAGTAATATATTACTAGGTACTGTTGTGACACTGGCCCAATTCCAGGCACCC
>VZRF01006104.1:0-70764 GCA_013396875.1 Vireo altiloquus
GTCCCGTGCCTGCGAAACTCCTCTGGAGGGCTCCAATAGGTCAGTGTCCTTCCTTTGCTGGGGACTGCAGAGCTGGATGTGTAATCCAGAATGAGGAATATCACATCAGTTTGTCTTTTTTTTGGGAAATAGTGGTCTCTCAGGAAAATGAGCACAGAAGAAGGTAATTTTACTTTTAAATAGTAGGATCCTACTACATTAAATGACTCTCCTGTGGATGTATTACTGAGATATAGTAATTGCTACATCGTTAGGGAAAGCCAAATATTGAAATACTTTGCAGCTCTCATTTGACTATATAGTCCTTGAAAGTGATCACTGATGTGTGTTAAAAAGGAGTTATTGTAAGACATATTGAAAAATAGATATAAATGTTAGTTTTCTTGCAACATTGTGCTATGGGATTGCAATAGATGGGAACAGCTGAAGTCAATCCATGTTATGAAAATGAAGTTTATGTGGCATAAAATACGATTGCTCATTATAGAGCATTATTTTTCCTTGTGCCTTACTCATTTTGTTGTTCTGTCATTTAATGTTATTTAAATCAGCAACTTTCGTGAATTATTTTTGTGCAAATGATGTATACCGTGAATCTGGCTTCACCATGTGTAAGTTTGGTTTGTTGTTGTTTTTTAACAGTAGGAAATCTACAGTCCTTTCTTCATTTACTTTGTTCTTCCTGAAGTCAATCAGTGCAAATGAGCCAAGCCACATATCTGAAAAGCAATGAGCAACCGAAGAAATAGTTTTGAAGGGGAGAGCTTTTTATTAACCTTTCTAACACCATCCTCAGAGGTGCTGGGGGTTCTCAGTTCTCATCAACTTCAAAGAGAATTCAGTGTTCAATATTTTCTTGCAGAACTGGGGTGCAGAAATGAGGGCCAGATGTTAATGTGCTGATAGGATTGCAAACACTTGTGAAAGGCAATGCTGTATGTGAAAATGCATTTCTTTGCGAGTTTTTAGTAGGTCCTGGATTGTGCAGTGACAAAAAATGGCATAAGGTGGCAGTAAGAGATTGCAAAATAAAGTGGTTTGGAGTGGCATACTCCAGTGAATCAACCCACTGTCTTGCAATAAGGGTGATTGTGTAACAAGTGATAAGTGGGGTTTGCTGGGCTCCTTAAGGACATTGTTTCCTAACTTTTTTTTTTGCATTTTTCTTTCTGTCAGAGGAAAATCCCCAGTTTATTTGACATTTATAATCTCTTATTGAGTGTGGGAAAATGGAATGTTTTTTCACACTGCATTGCCATCTGTGTGGAAGTGCTTGAAATTCACTGCTCATACGTTTTTAACCTATGCTGTATGAAAATCACTCAAAATTTAGGGTTATATTAAATATGGTATCGTGTGCTGATAGGAACAAAGTAGGACGAAACAACCACGTCAGTAATGCACGTGCAGCTTTACAGCCTTGCTAGTGAAGCAATGTGGACAAGGGGCTGTTTATCCACTGCTAAACTCCAGCGTGGAGGACGGACTACTGTGGGCCCAGACTTGTGTTGGCAGCTGTAGTCAAATCCCAGGAGGGTGGAGCTGGTGAGCCCTGTGGGAAGTTTTGTTAGGTGCACTCATGACACCAAGGCTCTAGGGTCTTCTCATAACCTTCCAGTCCAGGGCTATGACCTGGAGACACAAAACTGCCTTCTCTTGGCTAGAGAAATGACTTTTGAATATGTAAGTAATTACTGCCTGTGATAACTATATGAAAAAGGGAAAGCTTTTTTTCTGGAGACTGATTCCTGTAAGTTTCATCCAATTTAAGATCTGCTAAGATAGAAGATGTATGGATTATTTGCAAAATATAGGTGTGTAATTTCTCAGTGCTAATGACTTCATTACATCAGTATATAAAGCTGTGTTCTGCAGCCCCAGTGTATACTTTAAGTTCGTCTCCAACAAAAAGATTCACATTTTCTGCCTCCTTTCCAGTGGTGATGATGATAGCATTTTTAGCTAGTGCTTTTTGTCCTTAGATCTAAAAGTGACTTATAAATGCACGCATCTCTTACCAGAAAGGGCTTTATGTGATCAAAGTAAAATTAACATCAAGCAACCGTGCGCAATAAATGTCTTCTACAGTGACTGGCAATGTATTGCCTAGGCTCTGTTTTATCAGATAAAGGTTGATGTGGAAGAGACCTTTATGTTTGTCTAAGTTCATTATGACTTTCACTCAACAAAATTAGTCTTTTCAGCATCTGTTTTAATATGCTTGCTTGGGAGTTATGTGGTTATGCATGATTTTATTCTGATATCTAAGCCAGAGGTCAAAGCACAAACCTGATATTTAGAAAGATGACACGGATTTGTCGTGTTCCCTGAAAGCCTTGGTCTGTAAGCCAGAAGGTAGATTTCAGATACTAATTTTTTCATCTTTCACTGTAGTTCACGTGTACCTGATTGCTTCCAACGAAGATTTCAACATTTTAGGAAATAAAAAAGCAAAAGTCAATAGATTTTCTTCAGCTTTTTTTTTTAAATAATGATATTCCTGGGAAGGTCAAGTGGACGTTCCATCATATGTCTTTTCAGGACAGTGTTTGATCACATGTGGCATAGGAGCTCCTCTGCACTGTCAAACTGGGTGCACCATTTGTGGGGTCAGTAAGGCCAATTGTGCTATAGCCATAGTGTCATCCTCGTGTCCTGGGGGAACACCAGCAACAATCCACGAAGAGTAAGCATGTATTATAATCTCATTTCACTGATAAAAGGGAGGGCTTCAGCTCCTGGATGCTTAGGATTGCAGTCATAAGTATTATTAGTATTGGACTGTATGATCCATTATTTCGAAGTCCCTTTGTAATTTTTTCTAATGGGATCTGAAGCTGGCCAGAGCTATGGAATGGATCTGCTGAAGATTTTTCTGTATAGTGAGTTTCCCTGAAGGCCAAAAGGGCTTTTAAACTGAAAAAGACAGGGGTCTTTTTCAAAATAAAGGAGATGAACTTATTTTTTTCACCCAAATAAAATAAAATGACTAGGTGAAAGAGAGGAGAAAAAACCCATACATTATAGGAAGTACTTCATAGTTATTTGACTAAGTTTAAAACTTAGGTGTTTATTAAAAGAGAACTAGTAGGAAGAATAAAGTCCAACTTGAGCTTTAAATCATCCATTTGCTCCAAGTTTGTGAGAAAGACAGAGTAGCTTTAGAAGTGATTTAGTTCTTTCTTTCTTTTTGCTAATACTTTTTTTGGTGTTAAATTCTTCCTTCATTTTAATAGTAAGTTCATAATAATGAAATTACAATAATGGTACTTTTTACTGTGTCTTTACCCTGTTAATTATACTGAGAAAGTATATATTCAGTTTTGATGCAATTGTGTAAGGAACATCAAAGTTTGTTACTGAAGTTCACATTTTTGTGTTTAACATGTTAGCATGGATTCATACAGGTAGAAGCATAGGAGCCATTTGCATTGGTAGACCTACCTGAACTAAAAGTGTAAATTATTTTCTTTCAATCTGCTTAGAAATTTTAAACTGTGAATAGATTTCTCCACAAAATTATTGTTATTGTTAATATGGTAGTTGCAATGGTGCTTTTTATTCTTATTCTTACCCTTTTGAATCTGCAGAATTGGAAGCTCTCAGGTAGACTTCCATGGCTTCTTAGGATTTAATTTTTTACCCATCTTTACCCATTTACTTGAGGTGTGGGCCGCTTTTGACCAGAACTTACAAAGATGTTTCCATATTTCATGTTTGTGTTCTGATAAAACTGCCTTCCAGTGAGGATTCTGTTAATATATGGAAATCAGACAGTTATTGGTATGACAATTTTTTCTCATGTGTGAAGAGAGAATAGATGCTCTCAAGTCAAGGTCTATCTTTTTATTTGCCATTTTTGTCACATTCAGTACAGCACCATGATTGACAACTTTTGTTTAGTAATGACATTTTCGAGATTATTTTTGCCTCTGGCTTCTCTTCCCCATAATTTTGAATGATACATTGTGAAGCACAACACAAACTATTTCTGATTTCAGTAAGAAATCCTTGCCATTGCTCTTACAGTGGAAAATTTAAGAATTTAAGAAAGTTTTCATACTTTGTCACTGAATGCAGCCTCAGTATGATTGCTTTCTTGTGTACTGCTGTATGATGCTAGAAAAAGTGGTGAACTGCTCCTTTTGTCAGGAAAGGGCAAAAATCACTAAATTAGTCATGTAATTTCACCTCAATGACAAGCATTACCTCATTTCAACAGCAACATTTTTATGTATTACCCAAATCTATTAATTTCTGATAAATTCCAGAATAGAAGGAATTCTAGAATTGAGTTTGAAAGTCCATTTTTCATTAGACTATTGCAGAAAAATTCTTGCAATGCAGCTTTCTGAGAGAGTCTTGCACATTTCTTTGGCCTTTTTATAAAGAAGTGAATGACAGCCATATGGAGCAATTTTGATGCAGTTTATCAGGTTAGGCATGACACCACAAGATATGAAGTCAAAAAACTGCTAGACTTTCTGGACTCAAATGGGATAAGCAATACATTGGCCCTATCTTAAAGATTCAAGGGAGAACTTTTCCTGCAATGACTGGACTAAACCGTTTTGCTGTTCTGTCATAATCTTGATGAGTGCCTTTGCCCTCATATTGATTTTTCCCTTAAGGTCTGATCCAAAGATCGTTCACAGAAAAGAGGATCTTCCAGTGGGCTTTGGCTCATGTCAGTGAGTGAGGTCAGGTCCGGTATCACAAGCTTGGCAAGAAAGGGAACCAGGTCACAAAGACCACAAAGGCAAAGAAAATCCACAAGTGACATTTCAGAGTAGAGTGAAAAATGACACTAAATCAGAATACATCTTGACAAAGTCAGACATCGAAAAGTTACTTGTCATATTTCCTTCACAGCCATAGGATAAGAAAGATATAGTGATTCATCAAACCTGTCTTAGACATCTACTTTAGCTTGAGATGAACTGCCTCCTGGAGGTGCCTCTTTCTCTCCTTCAACTATAAAGGAGCCCAGGGCTCTAGCTGACATTTAGGGAGCTGGCTTTTAGGTGATAAAGTTAGAAAATTCCTGTCAAAGGAATCTGTGGAAGTATCTCCCTTTTGCTCTTTCTCCTGTGCTTCCTCCTAGCCATTAAGACAGTATTACAGGTAGGTCTGCTGGCTTGAAAAGGCACCCTCCTGAACCTCTGGTATGTCTAGAGACTATGCTTTCCTCTAGAAAAATCTCAGCTAGGAAACAGACATCATCATTTGACCTGAAGTAACTTTTCCTTTCTCTGAAAAATGAGGATTTTTCCAATTTAAGAGTAATAATTACTATTGAATAAACTTCTTAGAATACTTAAAGTGAGAATAGAGCTCAGGGTTCAACTGCACCTCTGTTTTCCTCCTAAGTAGTATAAATATCCCCTGTTATTCCTTCCATCCCTTCTAAGAATAAGTTAGCATGAATTCAAATAAGGTTTTCCTATATCCCAGCTGCTGCTTTAACTATTGGACTAGAGGCAGGGTCCAGGTAAAAAATTCTTGTTGAAATTAAAGACTGAATAAGTTGCCTTTGTACTTAATGTGTGTATTTACAAATCTGGCCCAACATTTATTCAGGAGAATACAGGCAGAAATAATTTCATTTCTTTCCTCATATTGTTATGTAGAACAGAGAATAGTTGTGTCCTTCACAGGGAAGAAAAGCACTTCAAAACAAAATGTACCTTCTGTTCAATGCCATAGAGGAGAAAAACTGACACCAAATTTCTTCAGACCATTTGTTTCCTGGGTTGGTCTGAGTTCACTTTTTTCACATTTTCAAAGGAGATGTTTTCAAGTAGCTTGATTCTTAAAGGTATTTGGGTTCAAAAAAATATGTGTTGTTCCATAATGGGTTTTTTTTTACATCACACTGCCTTTTTAAGGACCAAAATCTTTGGTAATTGATAGTCACGGACATTTAAGCTTCTAAATTTAACTAAAAATATATTTGACCTATTAAGGGCGTTAAACTTTAGATGCTTTTGAAAATTTAGACTTGTATATTGAATGAATTTATGATTTTCTACTCACTTTTGAAAGAAAATTATTTGATTAGTGTCCCAGTTTGAGACTAATTCAGAGGAAAATAGCGTCTGATAGAAGGCAGATTACAGCCCCTCCCTGACCAGGTTTGGGAAAAAAGAAATATTCCTCGGAGGAAAGTGAAGAAGAAACAAACCTATTTATTTAACAAAAACACAGGAAAAGAACAATAATGCTAAATAATAAAATCTCTCGCTGTGGAGGGAAACCCGGGAAGATTTTAGAGTCCTTGTGTAGGTGTGGCTGTTCTCCCTCCGGAGCTGGGGTTTGGCCCCTCCAGGCCGTGGCCTCCCAGTGCTGCTGATCCAGACTGGAGCTGAACAGTCCAAGGAAAGTTCCTGCCTCAGCTAGTGAGCCAAATGAACAGCAAAGAATTTTAACTCTCGGTCTCTCTCCTGAGAAAAAGCCTAAAAACTCGGGAAAAAAGGAAGGGCAATTTCCTCTGCTCTTGCCGCCACAGAAGCTCGCAGAGGAGTAGCCAGAGTGACCTTGGAGCACAGAACTGCTTTGAAAAAGTTCGTCTGGCTTTTTTTTTTCTCCCCTCTCTGGCTTGGTTTAAAGGCATAGAAAGGCACAAAATTCATTTCTGGGCCTAGAGCGGGCAACATGGAATGCACATCATAAAATTTCCCCAAGACAATTAGAAATACTATTTTTTTTAGTGGGCCATAATTCTTCATTCAGCTGTTACATTTTGGTTCATTGCAATCAAATATCTTCAGGAAATTATTAGTGCAAATGGAGGCATCTCTAATAAGACACACATGAGATGTTTTGGAAATTATCATTACTAGAGGTACAGACTTTGGTTTCTCTACTTTTTTTCCCATTTGTTTTTAGACACTGAGAGAGAGAGAGAACAAAGTGTTTGTTACAGCAAGGCAAGAAAAGAGAAGAAATAACTGCAAATAAAATGGATCTGCCCATGAAATTATGAGAACGATGTGGTGGGACGTAATGTAGTTTGAATCTGAGAATTGCTGAAACATACATGGACCCAGATTCTTCTCCAGAATCAGATATGTAACTTAAAGTCACTGTAGCAAGTGGAAGTGGGTCCTACCTGAGCTATCTATTAAGAAAAGGTCAGCTCTGGAACAAATAGAAATATTACTTTTATTTTTAGTTACATATTCATTGTTTGATTCTGAACCTATGGGTGCATGAAAAAATAGAGTAAAGCATTTTCTTCCTGAAGTTAATATGAGCTGTCTTCAAAATGTGAAAGTGAAATATATAAAATAATAAAATAGTCAGCTCTGTATTGTAAAATATTTTAGAACATTATTATAAGTAATTAAAATGCATATTAGTAAAAACATTTGCCAAACATAAAAATAAGTTAGTTTCTTCTCAGTGCAATTCTCTTTTGGGTTGGCCAGAAGTTTTAGCACTTGTGGGAATGCTTCAGTGTTAAAATATGTGAAGGTAAGTTTTTCTTTATCTGTTTAATTGTCTTAAGAAAATGCCTAGATTTCTGGTCTCCAAAAATATTTTGATTGGTGCTTATCAAAAGAGTCTTTTAATATCCTTTCTGAATCCCTTAATTCCTCCAAAGCTTTAGGATTAGCTTGACTAATAAAGTGAGTTCTGAATAAACTTAACATTGTTCTTCATTGCTTATAAACCTATCTGTCTACAACAATGAATCAGCCAAAAGCAAGAAAGCCAGAGGAAAATTAAAATCCTTTATTATGTTTTATCAAGAAGAAACAATATTTTGCTCTGTCTCTAGTTGGTTTTGAGGATAAGTCTCAGAAAAGTGCTAACAATTCTCCCCAGTGAGCACACACTTCCCTGTAATCCATGCAGTTTCTGAAACTGAAAAATACAGAGGAAAGAAGAGCATAATTTACAAATTTAACTCTGAAAATGTCATACACATTTTTGTCCTTGGGTTTGAACTGGAAGCTAGAAATATTTTTATATAAAACAGTTTTAGCCATTTCTGTGTTAATTTGCCACACTTTACCTCTGGTAAAGCCAGATCATGTAGTCCATCTTGTGTCCAATGAGAAAATTTAAAGAATTTGCAGGAGAATGACTGTTGTCTGTCTCTTGATGGACTTGCACCATAAATACAAACATGTGATTAAAACATAAACATGGTACATATCCCCTGCACAGAGAAAAATGCAGTTGAATTGTTTATTAGTATTGTGAACACACACAATGTAACTGATTCCAGCTGGTTTTGTAAACTCCAGTAACTCAGTGAATGTTAGATAAATTGTTCTGTTTATTAGTCTCAGCAGATTAACTAAAATATTAAACAGGAACACAGAAGTAAAAGAAAAAAAAATCTATTATACATATAATTTTGATCTGTTCAGAATTATAAGCTCTCTCTTATGCTGAGCCATTTTAATCCAAGTGCAATGTTTTGGTGAGGGATATAGAAGACTGACCCTGCTGTCTTGGTTTTGGATTTCATACTGATATGAACAACCCTGGCTCATAAGAGATAACAATTGTGAGTAAAAGTCTCAAAACAAGGTATCTGAATACGAAAGTTGTAAACTCAATAAAACACAACTTTTTTGATGTTTACAAAAGCTGGAAGTGAGTATGGTGGATATAATTTGCATGAGCAAACACTGTCACCTAAATATTGAATGTACTTCATGTACTTTTGTGTCCTTAGTCAAATGCTTGATATAATTCCAGCAGTAGCTTCCCAGCTGAAGGTTTTGGCATAAATGACTACTTCACATCCTGAAGGTGAAAGGAGCTGCATTTCCTTCTGTGTTCCCTTCTAGGAACACATTCTGGCCTTTCAAATGCAATTTTCATCTTTTGAATGCGTAATAGGAAAAGTGTCCCTTTGTCTTTGGTGATGTGTACTTTACCTTAAGACTGTAGGTTGAGGAATGCTCCTCTGTGGGCATTTCTTGATGCCAATGTAGGTGCTGAATTTCAGCTGTTCCTTTGCTGTGCCCTGGGTTAATAAAAGTAATGTTATATCAAGTTTCCAGGAATAAGAGAAAGTTCAAGTAAGGAGAACTTGGTAAGGGACTGTCATTTACATCAAGCAATCCTGGCTGATTCTGTCCTTGCCCATCCAAGAGATACCTCCAGGAAGATTTCCTCTGGTGCGTACATTTTTTTAGGAGCTCTTATTTTCTGATATCAGGTAAGAGAGTTTGTGGTGGGCTGACTGCTTGGTCTGGGATGGCATCATTTTCCCTTTCCTTACGACTGTACTTCCCACAACACTTAGGGTCTATGCTCAGGGCACAAAGCCATCTTGTGCCAGAGAGCCCAGGTGAAGGGCTGTAGTTTCCTGAGCAGGAGAGCTGGGATGATGCAGGAGCCATTCTTGCTGAGGAGCAGAATATCTAGTGAACAAGCTAGGTTGATAATTTGGGTAACAAATCCATCTTAATTTGTATGCTTATTCTTTTGCTTTTTAGAGTGGCTGAAGGAAATTCCTGTTTAAAAATCCGAGTGTCAGTATGTTGTCCACACAATAATGCATTTAAAGAAATGTTCTATCTTATGTATGAAATTCAATCCATTGACAATGTGGTTGCTATGACTTCTTTCATGGGTTTTGCACTTACTGTCTGTAAAACACAGTACCTATGTGTGATCTCCACACAAGGTGTCTCCAGACTACTAGGGAAGTGATATTCAGCAATTCATGAACAGGCTGGGCACCCAAATCCTGTATCATGTTTTACACTGGACCCAGTGTTAAGTACCTGCCCTGGAAATATAATTTTTTAAGCTCATGCTATGTACTTAATTTCATTCTGAATTTAATAGGGACCCTTGGGTATGTAGGATTGGTATTTGCAATAGATAGCCCACCGGGATACATTGAAACAGCCTGTGGCAACTGAACTGTCTCACTATCTCCCCGTCCTCCTGATGCTGAAGTAAGAGGGGGATTTGCATCCTAGACTATTTCATGAGCTCAGGTGATGAGCCGTTGGATAGGAAACATATGTCTTTATTGGGGAGGAATAGAGGTGCTTTTCCTTTTTGTCAAAATTCATCACTCACCCAGGCAAAATGGAAAATGCCCTTCTGCTGGGCTAGTAACCACTCTGAGCAAATGCTCTCTGCAGTTGTCCCATTGCAGACAGACCCCTGGATATCCAGAAGTGTCAGCTTCCCGGGACATAGGGGAAAAAGGGACTTGACACATTTAGGTAATGGTAAGAGCACCAGTTTGGCAGAAAGGTGTCACTTCTATCACTAGTCATGCATTTTATCTAATTGCTTTCTAGTTATATGTGCATAAATATTGTTGGAATAGAGACTATTACCTAGGGCCCTTGAACTCTTGACTCTGTTCTGGTTTAATCCCAGGCATCAACCACACAAGTGCTTTCTCCCCCATGCACTCCTGGTGTGGTGGGGAGGAGAATCTGAAAAAACAGGTAAAAACCATGGCTTGAGATAAGAACAGTTAAAGACTTCAAATACAGTAAAATATAATAACACTACTGCTAATAAACCTGATAATAATAACAATAATAAGAATAAAATTTTTATTGAAAAAGAGAAAGAGATAGAAATAAAACCTAAGAGAAGTAAGTGATGTGCAACACAATTGCTCTTCACCTCCTGATTGCTGCCTACTCATCCCCAAGCAATGGCCTCCCCCTCCTGGCAAGTTCTCCCCAGTTTAGATACTGGGCATGACATTCTATGGTGTGAAATATCCCCTTGGACTGTTCAGATCAGCTGTCCTGGCCTTGCTGCCTCCTGGCTTCTTGTGCACCTGCTCACTGACAGAGCATGGGAAAGTGAAAAGTCACAGAATCAGAATGGTTTGGGGTGAAAGGGACCTTAAAGATCATCTTGTTTCAGCTCTCCTGCCATAGGCAGGGATACCTTCCACTAGACCAGGTTGCTCAAAGCCTCATTCAACTTGGTCTTGTTATTTTTTTTTACCTGAGAGTTTATTATTGCAGAAGAAAAAACAAAAATGAACTGAAATAGAAACATTTTGTTTCATTACTCAACCACAAAATTGTGTAGTTGAGCTATCAGAGAAATTACAAAAATGTATTATTTCAAAATAAACTTAGAAAGTCCTAAATATTTAAAAGTTCTAATAGTGGTGGCTTAAGAGGAATTTTCCCCATTGCAGTCTTTTTTGCTTCAAAATGTTTCAATTCCTCAGCCGCTCTTTGGTGTAAATAAGTTTTTTGATGTTTCTTGTTTGTGAGTACAGAGGATGCTGATGTGATGTTATGTCCAGAGACACTGGCACTCTAGCCAAATAAAATACTGCTGGAATGTGAGACATAAGTTGCTGCTGCTGCATTAAACTTTCCAAAGACTGTAAGTACAGTGATGCTTGAAGAATTCACAGCAGAAGAATTGCCATTGCTAGGGTGTAGCCTCAAATGCAGGAGGATTACAACCAGCAGAAATGCTCTCAAAAGAGGCAGTGATTCCAGATGATGATGCACTGGCAAGTCTGGGAACCATTGTAAAGGAGAAACTTGTAGCACTTTTACTGTACTGTTCACAGGAAAGCTTGGCAGCCTGAAGCTTGATGTTTGTGGTCCTCCAAATCCAAAGGAAAGCATGGGTTGAGTGATTGTGGTCTTTAATTCAGATGGCACAGCTGCTTTTGTCAACACATTTAAAGCTTTCAACTGAGGAAGCTGATTTTTCCATTGTCCAGAATGGACAGAATTTATATATAGTTCTGAATGTTACTGTTTGCTCTGCAGTCATAGCACTCCAGATGGACTCTTCTGGCAAGAAATCTGAGAAGCCTGAGACATTCATCTTTTGTTTCATCGGTGAGATGAAACTATCCATTGTCCTGAAGATTCCCAAATTTCCGTGTCTCTCACTACACAGTCAAGAAGTCTTTCCTCTTTGTCTTTATAGCCATCAGCAATATTCTGTCTCTTCATAAATTCAGAAAATCTGTTCTGGAAAAGTCCTTGACCTTGGGTAAGAACCACTTAGCAATATCCAAAACATCAATGTGTTATCAATATTAATCTCATATTAAATCCCAAATCACAGCATTGAATAAGCTACCAAGAATAAAATGAACTCTATCGCAGCCAAAACCAGGACCTGGGATTTATGTCACAGTGTCATCATTCCTGGCATAAAAATAGTAACTGAAGAGCAGTGATTCAGTTGGACGTAAGATTCAACTGTTTTAATGTTAATTGCTTTGGAGTTAATTGTTGAGTAAGTAAGTGATCTGGGCTCTTAATTGTTGGACAGAGAGACAAATGACCCAGCCCATCCTGAAACAGGAGATGCTGATGAATCACTGAGCAGAAAGATACCTCTGTTAAAAAAAGCTCCTTTAAGTATGGAGGAAATGTGTCAGGGAGGAGGTGTTCTTCTTTGGACCCTGACATCTGGCCTGGCTGTGTTCCTTGTTTCAGTGTCCCATGTCCCGAAAAGATGAAATGAGGCTTCTTTCTCCTGTTTCAAAGCTTGTTTATTTTTTGTTCTTATCAAAGTTTCAGAGGCACAGACTGTGCTGTGACCTCCAGGAACACAAGGGCAGAATGGCAATGGCTACCCGACCCAGGTACCAGTTAGAAAGTTTTACGTATTTTATTTTGTTCCCAAAACCAGTAAATAACAACTTTATTGACATGTCTCCTCTACACTAAATTCTATCTACCAATTAACAAGTCACAGGAACTCATGTCAGAGAGAAAAAGGAAGAGAAGGAGAAGAGAGAAGAAGATGAAGAAGAAGGAGCTGACACCCTAGAATCTCCATGTTGGCTCTATATAATACATATAGCAAAACCTAAAAACTACAACTACACATTCTGTGGTACACTAAACAACCATCTCCTCATTTCTTTGGTGTTCTCAGCTCATCCAGAAGTGCGGGGTAAATGCTCCCACGAGCTTAGTTCGCAGGCCAAGCCTTTTTTGAGGAGCTCTGAGGGTAAAAAAAACACCCAAAGGAGCAGGAAAAGTTCCCAGGCTTTTCCTAGACTCCAACAGAAATGGAGAAGACTTGCTTACCAAAAGTGTTGAGCTTGAGGACAGCTGAAGTGGTGGGAGACAAATTGCACCCTAAATTTGTTATAAATCAGGGTTTGGGTTACCTGTAAATCACACCAAGAGCTCCTTAATGTGATTGATTTTAAAGAGCAGATGGGATGTCAAAGGAGAAGTCCAGTTCTGTGAACATAAAACTGTCTAGTCTTCCTCCTGCATATGTGAAAATTAAATGATTACCCATGTATGGAGGAGCTGCACAGCAAAATAGCCTAAACAACACGGGAAGCAGTAACTCTTCTGGTGTGTACAACGAAGCTGCAACTGAAAGCCCAGGCAGCTTTCAGAGGTCTGAAGAGCCTTTTGAAATGTTAGCCCTTCATGTAAATTCAGTATATATATTTGAGGTAAAGAAAGCCATTATGGTTATGTTTTATTTGTATTGCTCTTCTGCAGAAAGGTAGCAGTTTTAGGAAATGAGACATGCTGTGCCCCCAGGGCAAAATCCTCCTGTAGATGTGTCCTGTACAGGCAGGGACCGAGCAAGTCATTTTGTGAGCACACTGCATATGTGCCTTGCTTGGCAGAAAATTGCAGGTTTAATTGGGTTTTTCTCCTGCTGTTTTTTTAACAATACTGAATCTGTCACTATGCAGGGAACATTGTATATGAAAAATGTCCAAAAAGGATTAAGATAAGTGGCATCCTAGTGAGCTGTTTAGTGCTTAGGGCATAAATGGCAAATCTCTAAAGACTACGACAAGAGTAAAATAACATGTAAAAAATCAAAGCAAAAATTACCATACCATATAGCTTAGTTATATGCAAATCAGGGAGTATTAAATGTCAGTATCCTAATTTTTTTTAGGAAAGAAAACACAGAGCTCATAAAGAATGTTAAACTTTCTGGTCCTGGTAGTGACAGAAATCCTTTCAATTCTCATGTGGCACCAGCAGCAATGTAGATTTTTGTACATTCTACTCATAGTGTGTCAATGCCAACCTCAGGGGTTCTCCAGGAGACACAACACAGTGAAGAGAGCATTGGTCTGGATCCACCAACAGATTTGGGTGTTGAAAAACTGTGTGTCTCTGTGTATAGTCCAGCTTTACGTTTCCTAGTGCCATACAGGAATCGACAGCCTTACAGTGCCTGTCCTCTCTGCCCTCCCAAGGACTGGATGTCTCATAAGGAATTCACAGTCAGCACGTGGAGGGAAAAGTTGTCTCAAATCATTTTGAGGGGCTGTGGGGAATAAGCTTCCATCTCACATCCTCATCCTTACCTGGACTTGTAGTCATCCTACCTGTGCCTCCCGGGAGGTTCTTCCCTCCAGACACACCAAGACTGTTCCAGAAATTTTCTTTAGAAGTGGAGCAGTAGTCTTATATGACATAAAAAGAGAAAGCAGCAGTAACTTCCATATATAATCTTTATAGTGTAATTCTGAGTGGGCAGAGTTCTCTATATGGGATACAATTCCATTCCCTTCTCCACCTGAAAGAATTCCAATCACCTCCCACCACCTAGGTGAGTGTCCCAGCCAGCAAGGTATAGATGCTCTGGCAGATGTTAAAGGAAAGAAGAGGGAGAAGGATAGAAGAAAAAGGGCTGCTATTTACATTTTTTTAAGCATTACCTAAAATTGAATTGGAGTGACCTAATTTTTAAGGTATTTCTGTAATACAGGGGTCCTGGGAAAGAGCAAAACATCTTGTCCAGCCCTGGGGTGTCCAACCTGGGGCCAGCCAGCCAGGAGTCACACTTTTGCATGAAAGGCAAAGTTCTTTCACAGTATAGTTTCATCTGCCCAACTTAAGTGAAAACTTGTGAAACACATCCACTTCTTCACAGTTTGTCAGAATTAAACCTCTTATTTTACAATCATTCAATTTTTCTGGCACACCTTACTTGGAGATAGATGCTGCTTAGGTCTCTTCCATGTCCTGTCTCCCTGTTTTTCAGTGTCTCTGCTAAAGCTTTTAGCTGTTCTTGCATTCACAGTACTGTCCTTGATGTTTGTTTATTCCTGGTACCATGCAGTGTCACATAATCAGATTGCAATAGCCTCACTGAACAAATCCTTCCTTCCAAGCAGCAAATATATCAAGCTGTTGGACCTGAATAAAGGTATCCTCTCTTTTGCAGGACCCATATTTCCAGTGTAATTTCTTGGCAGCTAATCCCATAAGGTAAGTTCCAGGAGTCATGAAAATAGCCCCACATAATTAATTTTTTTCTGAAGTGCCAACATCCTTTTATAAAAAAATTAAAATTTGCAAGTCTGATGTAGAAATAAAGAGGTCCTAGAGACAAAAGTAAAATTCACAATAGTTGTTTTAATTTCTTTATACATGACCCCACGAAACAGGCTGCTAATTAATGGATTTCATTTTTCTTATTGCATTGCTTTCCTGTATGTTTTTGTCCACTTATCTATCAGCTAGAATCTTTGTAAGGCAGGGACTAGTAAGTTTTTTAGGCTGTGCACATCTTGAGATTTTTATCCGTGACTATATTTTTGTAGCCCTCAAAATAATAAGCATAATTTATAGTACTTTCCTGTTTTGTAATGTTGAGTTATTCAGTTGGATCTCAATGTGAAAGTTGCTTCAAAGGGAAGCTGCTGGTTATGAACACAGAGAGTTGTCAACTTGTGAAGTGGTTTGGCTCCGGAAGTGAATGTCCCTGTTTAAAAATACTTACATCCTTTTGAAGTATTTTTTGATCTTATGTTGAAGATTTTGAATTGGTCTTTGAACCCATGTTTGACATTTTATAGAGCTGAATTAATTGTTAGCTTTATGTTTTCTTTTTCTTGAAAGATTATTCAGTTCCATTTTCTCCTTACAAAAATGCCATAAGGGGCTGATGTGAGCCCGCCAGAGAAAATGAAAGCTTTCAGTTAATAAAATGCATTTACCTGTGTGTGTTACGCTGTGACTGACTGAACTTCCCCCAGCACTGCAGTTATTATATACCATACATCTCCCACAGATATACAAGACTCAAGGTCAGTGGGGAACAAAAGTTTTTGTATAAATGCTGGTATGCAAGAGTCCTTCATCTTCTGAAGCTGTTGTGCCTGAAGTGTGAAAGAGCCATGAGAAGAATTTGCTAAAATAACTATTGATTGCCTGTACACTCAGCTGCTTCTCCCAGAATGACACTTGCAGCTGCAAAGGGTTTCTGTGAGCAGGTGCAAAATGGTTGTGGTTCAGCCCACAGAGATTTTATAGCAGAAGGAAGTAGAGAGAGGAAGGGAAAGGAAGGGAATCATGGAATGGTTTGGTTTGGAAGGGGCTTTAAAAACCACCTCGTTCCAACTCCCCTGTCTTTCTCTAGACCAGGTTTCTCAGAGCCCCGTCCAACCTGGCCTTACATCCAGGGATGGGGTATCCACAGCTTCTCTGGGCCACCTGTTCTAGTGCCTCCCCCCTCACCATAAAGAATTCCTTCCTAACATCTAATCTAAGCCTGCCCTCTTTCAGTTTAAACCCATTCTCTACTCTCCTATCACTACAGGCCCTACTGAAAAGTCTTTATGTCTTTCTTATAAGCCCCTTAAGAATTGAAAGGTTTCTCTGCAGCCTTCTCTTGCTCAGACTGAAAAAACCCAGTTCTGCTAGCCTTTCCCCATAGGAGAGATGCTCCATCGTTGACTTGTGCTTTAGCAATGACCAGTCAAACAGATGTTTTCTGTGGAAAGAATAGGATTTCTCTCACTTATAAGCTGAGGCTTGTTTTAAATTGCTCAAGCTACTTTTAAGGTGACAGTGCTCACTCTAAGAGAAGTGTATTCCAGTGTTACTTTGTCTTAGAGATGATAAATATCTGTTTATGTACTTAAATCCTTTTTAATGTCTCAAAGATCCTTTCAGACTTGATGCACCTCAACATTTTTCTGTCCTCCAAAGACTCCCACACAATCATCTCCTGATTGTTTACTAATAACTTAAATAATAATACTGGCCCTGTACAGCTACCTTTAAATTCCTACCATTTATGTGCCTAATTCTCTACATTTGTATCTTTTAATCAGTTTCAAATCCCACTACAGAGGTTTGACATTTGACCCATGACTAATTAGTTTGCCTAACAGTCTTAAAAAGAACATAATGAAAATCCAAATAAATTATATGTACCAACCTCCTTTATCTATTACTAGCATGTTAGTAGAAACATAATTTCTCACTCAGAATTGCTTTGCTTCTATTGCCTTCCCACAAATAGTGGAAACCACACCTTCAGCATCTCTTCACTAATTTCTTTGAAGCTGTGCTAATTTGCATCCATTGAGGACTTGACCAGAAACACACAAGCCTAAGAACCTCATCAAGCAATCCCTTCTCATGCAATTAGTCCTTAATTGTGTGAGTAGCCCCATTCAGGTTAGTAGTGAGGTAGAATCATATGGTAGTTACAGGCTTTTGTGCTGAGGTGAGTCACAAAAAGGTGCCTACATCTGTGGGAGAATTTACTTAGGTGAGACATCTCAGTGCTGCTCCCCCAGTGCTGGAAGCTCTGTGAACTCTCAGAATTTTCCAAGCTCGGTTGTTGTCTGCTCATGCTGCTGAGTTATGAGATACCCAAAATGGAGGCCCTTCTCCCCACCTTTGGCCTTTCTCTGAGTTCTTATCTCAGCCAATGTTCTTCATTAACAAAATGAGTTTCCCCATCCCAAACACCAGCTGCTGGCTAGGAGAGGTACCCTCTTAGTGAGTCCAGCCTGGGGTGTGTCTCTGACACACCTCAAGGGAAGTGAGTACTTGAGCTTGTGTTGCCATGATGCCAAGTATGTGCCCACTTTCCCTGTCAATTCTCATTTTGTGGTTTTCCTGTGTTTCGTGGTTTTCCTGTGAGTTGCCTGAGAAGCTTGCAGGTACACACGAGTTATTAGTGGTGACCAGACTCTACTTGCTTTCAAGATAGCTTTTCACAGTATTAATTGTGAAAATCTTCCTCAGAGTTTTTGTTCAAGCCAAACCGGCAAGCAGCATGTTAGTTGTTGGGTTGTAAGAGTTATATGCTGTCTGGTGAAAGGGAGATATTTCCTTGAACCCTTTATATTTGAGGAATCTATCAGTGACCCCAGGGAAGAAGAGACCCTTGTGCCTGACTAGTCTGTCAGGGCTCTGTTATGGGGACCTCACTTACCAGCCACTGTATCACAGCATGGTTTGACCAATAATTCAGAGTCACACCCTGACAGTGTCCCCACTCTTGGTTGGTTTATTAACAGTTTTGTCAAGCATATTATCCACTGCCAGCAGCTGTCAGCACCCTTGAAGGACCCAAACTCACACTTTATGGAATAGCACACTTTGTTTTCAAGCACACAGGAAATAGAAGACTGTGACAGGTTAAGATTCAGAGATTGCCATTACTGACTGCAGAAATGAATTTGAAGCAATATCCAGACAAGCACTAATCACCAAGGAAAGCTAGCTCAAGATAATAATTTAGTGAACATAGAATAAGGTTCTTACCCAACTGGCATCCTTATCAAGACAACACAGGTTCAGCCCATTGATGGACCCAGAAGATACTATGGAGTCTTCTCTAACCTTCCCCCCTACTTAAATTATATTTATATTATTTTCTTTGTGGGAGGAGGAAATGTAATGTTATGATTTCATGTTCAGATGGAGTTTGAGTGACTTCAATCATTAGCTTATGTAGGGCATGAAAAGTAATATGTATTTTTGAGTTAATGAAGCAAATTTCAGCTTTTGATTACCATCTGGATAATTCCATTGGCATGGTTCCTATTAACTGCGTTGTTTTCAACAGAGCAAAACTGCTGTACTGCTCCATCCTTTGTTTCATATGTGCATTGATTTCAACAGAGGGTGGCTGCAGCACCTTCGTGCCACTCTGTCGTTGGTTTCAGACCTCCCTTGGAGTGATACACCAACCTTCCTCAGAGTTCTTGCTTCGAAGGTGTGCAGACAGTTTCTGCCTGGTGAACTATAGCCAATGCATGCACTCCTTGCTGAAGTTTGTTTTTTGGTCTCCCCAGATATTATGTATTTGTGTGTCTATATATGCTTTTCCTCTCCATTGCTAGTGTCAGATACTTGGGTGTGTTCAGGGTAAGAAGTTAGAACCGTAATTTTGAATTGTAGATGCCTGAGTGGTGAGCCAGGGGATTAATCAGCTTGCTGGTTTTGTGCCTCAGGCAGCTGAGGATGAGCACAACGCCTTCTTGAGGGGGGGCCCCAACAAAAAATGCTTTGTACTATACAACAACATATCAAAAAAAAAAAAATCATCAATGTAGGCCTGTTAAAGACAGAAGTTTCTCAATAGATAAATATGTCTGAAATGTTCACCATCTTATTTTTTAAAAGGCCTGGGTAAAATGGCCATTTGATTTGATAGGTCTAGACACAATGCTGCTAGAAAGTACATACTTAAAAGTAAATGGTTCCAAATGCTGCTCTTTATATAAAAATATTTGGGGTTGCTGGATTAGGAATAGAAATCTTTTGTCAGCTTCATTATCAAGGCAATATCCAATGCTGATATCTGGTGAAACAAAAAGTATCACTGGAGAGAGATAACGCTGTATTTCTTTTTTTTTTGTAAGTAAGCACTGAAATGGTGGTGGTACATTCAGCAAGGGTATTTTGTGTAGTTTTAAAAAGATTCTTTAGTGCTTTCATTCTTTTTATTTGGTTTGCTCTACAAATGGCAGCTGAAATATTTTCACAACTGCAGATGAGCAGTGGGCATATGCCATGGAGTCTCTCAGGCAGGAAAAATCACAGCATGTGGCAGTATAAATATGACACTGAACATTTACTGGTTGTTCAGAGACCTATGAAAAACCCAGAGCAGAAACATAAATATTCCTTCTTCATTTAAGACTATGCCTGAATAATGTAGTCTTGTATTCTAATTTAAATACAAGGGGTGGGGTTTTTTTTCAGGTTTTCTTTGAGGGGAGGCAGGAGGGGAGGGAACAGCTAATTTACAGAAGATTAAAAGAGCCAACTCTCCTGAATTTTTAATTTTTGCTGTTACTTTCATTATTGAGGTTAAATCTTCTGGGATGCAGTATGTCTACACTTAGGCATAGGATGCTATAAAACAGGAAGCTGTATAACTGATCATGTGTAGGCAAATAAGGTCCCTTTTTTCACTGCTCAATATTAAAAGTAAAAATCTCATAAAGTATGAGACAGACAACTCAATCAAGTTCATATGTACTGCAAAGCCTCATATGAATATGAATCCTTTTTTACCAGAAATAAAAGTCTAAAATGAAGAGGTATGAACTAGAGTAACTGATTTTGAATGAAGATACTGACATCTCAAATTCAGCAGGAGAGAATTACAGGAAGCCCAGAGAAAGCAGGAAACTAAGCTTAAAATAAGTTATTTTCTTTGACATTCATTGGGGAACATGCCCAACCATAAAACCTTCCTTTATAGGAGGCTAGTCTGAGGAACTGTCTCAATATGAAAAGATGCTGGAAGAGTTTTAGAAAAGTCAGTGGAAAAGGAAGAATAAAACTGATGGTATCAGGCAGTATGAGCCAAGTATGTACCTGTTGAACTCAGGGTTGTGTTTGCTGAACAGTTAGTTGTAGCTTCCAACTTATTGTTTAAAATTATTTTTTCTTTTGGATGGTTTGGGAGTGGCAAATATAACACCAGTTTTTATCAAAGGGTTTCAGAGAGAATTCAAGGAACTACAGAACAGTACCTCTGACTTTTGTGTTGGACAAGCTGCTAGAAGCTGTAACAAATAACAGAAAAGAGTAGAGGTGAAATACAGCATAAAGGAGTCAAAGCAGATTTCATAGACTGAAGTCATCCTTCACAAATCTATTGTTCTGTGAAGAATATGTATGTAAGGGTGATGAAGTTAATAAAATTTTTTTTAAAAGACTTTCAATGATATTTTTAACCATAGAGTCTTGATGGTATTAAGACGTCATGGATTAATAATTGGTTAAATGAAAGAAGCCACAGGGTAGGAGTAAATGATCTCTATTTCACAATAGAGAGGAATATGCACAGCTCCAGCCTCTGTTCTGTTTAGTGTATTCATTAATGATCTGAGAAAGGGAATGAGTGATGTGATGACAACTGCTGCTTGATCAGACAAAATATTTCAGAATAACCAAAACTCAGACCAACTGCAAAGAGCATTAGAAGGATTCCTTGTTATTAACTGACTGTAAAATAGGAATGGCAGATGAAGTCTAGGGCCCAGATATTTTAAATAATGCATCTGGGAAAACCAGTCTCAAATACATGTACCAAATTGTAACTTCCCTATTAGCTATGCCAATTTGACGTTACTATACATAATTTTCTGAAAAAAAAAATTATAATGATTATTGATAACTGAAAGGCAAATGGAATGTTAGAAGTTATAAGGAAAGGAATAGAAGATAAGTAGCCCTTTGTCACTGTAACATATATGGAGTGTTGAATAGAGACCTCCCTTAGTCTCAAGATGATATAGTAGAAGTAGAAAAGATACAGAGAAGGACAATAAGGTTAACCAGAAATTTGAAATGGCTTCTGCACATGGGGAGATTAAATGAACTTTTAGTCTGGGAAGGAGACTCCTGAGATGTATGGGGTGCAGTTCAGCTGGAGATGATCATTCCCTGTCTCTCCCAGCCTGTGCAGTATGGACAGTGTAATGGTGCTATTAGACATCTGGCCTAAAACAAATAAGAGGAAGTGCTTTTCCACACAGACTGTAATAAAGCTCAGGAGCTCTTTGCTATATGATGTGTCAGATATAAAAGTAGAAATGCAAATTGGACAGATGTGGAGAATTGAGGCCATTGAGAACAAACTCTGACACAGAGCAGCCTCAAACACCTGCTTGCTGGGGATATCAGCCATGGTCAGCAGGGCTCTCTGTGTGCCATGTTTCCTGGCAGGAGCATCTACTGATAGCCACCACCAGAGACTGGCTATAGGAATGAATGGACCTTTAGTTTGACCAAAGTGTCTTGATATATTTGTGCTTCTATCCATTCTGTCAGATATATGAAGTTAATGCTGTTCTTCACTATTGACTGAGTGATCAAAGGCTGGCCTGTGTCAGACTCAGGTGCCTGCTGTGACTCAAAACTTTCTACTAGCCGGAAGTTGTGGCTCTGCTGAGCTGAGCTCTGCTTTCAGGCTTCCCCAGCACTCTTGCTATGTCTCTCTCCTGGACCTTCTTTTTCCCTCCCAAGCCTTGATTTTCTTCAAAGATAGTTTTTGAGTTTTGTTCTTTGTAGGGAAGATAAGTTCAGGTGGTGCCTTGAGGAAGCACATGGGCATGATTCCAGCACATCTATGTGTTGGTCTCATAGCCAAATACCTTGTGTTACTTCCTGGCATGGAGTGAGCAGTACAAGCTCTGCTGTTAGGATCTTTCTCTGCCTGCTTGCTGTGGAGGAAGGAATTTGCCCACCAATGAGGCGGTGGTGATTCTTTATGGTATGAAATAGACTGACTAGGGCTCCTCTGTAAATAACTTCTGGCTGTGTTTTCTGTCACACAGGTGGAAGTTCCTTATTTGTATGCAATAATGACGTGCTTATCAAAGAGTGATAATGCAAGGAACAAACAAATGACATTTCCAGCATTAATATGTAAATTACATGCAAAGAAGAAATGATCAAGCACTCCTGAAATACAGTAACAAGCACTAATTGCATTCCTTGCCCTTCAATATGCTGTGCACTGTAGATAGCTCTTTTCCCTAAATGAGCATTTAAAGCTTTAATTTTTTCTGCTTCTTCATACCTAAATATTTCAGATATATTTTTTCTAAAGTTTTTGCACTGTTTGCATATAGTGCTTTATTGTACCTCTTAGGAAGCTGATGGGACCAAAGGTCTGCTAGAACAGCCTTTGTGTGCTCTGATTCCCTAGAAATGTCTGTAAATTATTCCTAGCTTGGAAACAGCAGGCAGAGTGCTGAGATAGATTTCTGTATGAGAAACCATTCCAAATAACTCTCTTTAGCAAACACATCTAGCCCTATCTTGAAAACTGATTAAGGGTTTTTGTTTTGTTCCTAGCACATTTTTTCTGGAAATACCTTCCAGAACTTCAGTCTCCAGATGACTGGAAATCTCATTTCTTAGTAACCATTTTCTTCATATGTCGACACTCTCTGTAAGTTTGGGAAGTTCTCTTGCGTTTTCTTCTTGAAAGAAGAAAGCATTCTTGAAGCATTTGGAGCACAGGTGCACCCTCTGTCTGGATGTGGCATCTTTGCTTTTTTTGAGCTGAATAAGTAATTTTGTAAGAGTGTCCCCTTATAAGATGAATCTCCATTTTTCCAGTGTTCTAACCACTATTCTCTGAACATGGGACAGCCTGAGTTCATTTCTTTAACATTAGCTGTTAGGAAATGTATGTGTTGTGTGAAGTGGGGCCTTCCTTATCAGGGCTTAACCCAACAGTGCTGCTCCTTCACTGTCTGTACATAAGAAGTAGGATGACTATGAATCCTATGGAGATTATGGAGACTTGTACAAAATATCTTTCCCAATCAAGCATCTCTGACTGAAAAGATCTTGGTAGACTAGAAAAGAAGACCTCAATATTCAAAATAAGCTACATGTAGAATATCCGGAGATGACCTGAAGGACCTTATGTAGGACACTTCAGGTTCATCCTTGCTGCTTCCAGCCATCCTTGCTGCAAGCCCGGACTGTGGCCACCCAGCACAGTGCTGCTTTGGGTGACTCATGACTGGGAATGTGCAATATTTAGGTTTCTTTTTCCTTGCTGTAGCTGTGCAGAAGGATTACAAGGGAGGAAGATTGACATCCTCTTCTAGCAGCTACTTTTGTTGGCAGAAGGAGTGAATTGCAAATGATTTCCCAGCTCTGGTATTCTTTTGCCTGTTCATTGGCATTCACTAAGAAGAAATGGTAGATACTGGAAAAGGAAGGGCCTGGTGGGTGAGACTAATCAGAAATCTCCCCTGTACAGAGAGGGAAATTTGTATTGAAGCTTTATGTTTTTAGGTGATACCCTGCTGTATCTATCATTGGAAGTGGTATAAATTTGTTCAAGAGACAGGATTCCTACATGCAAGTAGTAATGGCAACTAGGCATTGGCAATGGCAAGTAGCAATTCCTACATCTAAGACAAGTGAAATGCTACAATAGCCTTTGCTTTCTGAAAACGTGAAATTTGTTCTCCCTTGCAGCAGGCACAGCTTTGCTATGTAGTAGTAGCTATTCAGAGGAGTACATTGGCTATATCTGGTTTAAGGTAGTTTTAAGGCTGCTTAAAGCTCACCCAACTCATCTCTACTCATTGCACTTGTGTTTCCTCTCAATTTCTTGAAGATGGCTTTTACACTGATACACTAATAATTTCCTTTGCTTTAAAGTCCCACTTCTGAATGTAGCAGTGAGGTGCTAGAAAAGGCTGGGGAGGGTGTTTTATTCATCAAGAAGCTGAAGGGAGACTTGAGGTGATCTCTCTGCCTCTGATGAAATTCATTCCCTTATCTAGAAGCTCTTAAATCATCCCTGGCAGAGGTGACATTATAAAAATAATTCTGAAGAACAAAAGTTCTTGCCCTTGGAATACACTGCATTGCACCAAATAGTAGGCATTTTTTTGCTTTTTTTTTCTTCTTCTGGGGAGTCTTGGTGCATGCTTCAGTTTCCTTTAGATTTCTTTAATCAGTTTTTGCAAGTTGATAGATGTTTTTCCCCCTCAAATGAATAACTTATGAAGTAAGCTACACAAAGATAGCCAGAGTAGTGACTGGTAAACCCCAGGGATTTGCTCAGGGATGGTTTGGGTTCATCCCTGTCTCAGTTTCAGGGGCTTTGGGGAGCTCAGCCCTGGCTTGCCATTTACCACCTCTGAAGTGGTCTGCTGTCTTCCTCCTTCTGATAGTATAAGGAGCTGGAAGTTGACACACTCAGGTGAATTTGTTCACAGAACAGGGGCAGTTTATTCATTTGGGGTGTTTTTTGTCAGGGAAAGCAATACTTAAGATGTGCTGAAGGTGAATTATGGGCATAAGGATATATGGAAAGCCTGCTCGTTAGAAGGACACTAACATCTGTCCCTTTCTGTAGGTTGTTGAAAAAAAACCCCAGACTCTAGGAGAAAGCAAAGGATGAAGGTGGTGAGTCTATGCCATTATATTTAAGGGGGACCTAATTCAGTCTGGATAGATAGATTTATGCACAGATAATGTTATTTTGAAGTAATTTCTATTGTTTGCAGTGATTTTTCAGGATGTATTTTGGAATATCGCTTGGTTTAATTTGTTCTGGAGGCATGTCAAGTATAGTTTAATGAGCTTGTTTAAGTTCTGGTCAGGAGTTTTTCTCCTGTATCATAACAGACTATTTGAACTCTACTATTATGCAAAATATTTAGTGTGTGTGTGAAAACTTACTGTTGGTCTGTAGTGCAGTAACAGTAATAAATAGTTTACTAGTTTAAATTTTGTGTGTCACTAGAGACAGAAAGGGGCTCAGGTGTCCAAGGTGACAGCTCAGATTTTAGTCAGGAACAGGACAGTTTTTAAAGAAAAGCCATAACTTAGCCAGGAGATTTGGCTGCAAATACATCATATGGTCGAAGAAGCAAGTAGACAACTAGAATAACCTGATTTCTATAGCTTTTATATATTTTAGATCATCACTAGCTGTTCCATTTTTTATTTTTCTTTGAGTATATTGCAATGATTCCTGCCACATAGTTTTGATGATGGTTTCCAGAGCACCACAAATGGCTTGAATCAGGAGCTGAGAATGACAATGTCTGAGCCACAGCAGCTACTGCTGTCCTCTGAGCAGCTGCTTGGTCTTAGTGACAACTGAGGGCTTCTAATATAAAAACAATTTTACTGTGTACAGCTGATTCATTTGCCTGATTTACAGAATGTGACAAGTAATCCTCACCTTCAGATCAGTTCTGAGACATGATAAGATGTTGAGAGGCTTTCCAGCAGCAAAGTTTTAAGCATAATAATTTAACTTACAGTATGGTGTTCTCTTTAGCATAACTTAGCTTTACAAATTGGCTGTCTCTGAACTTGATACTCTCTCATCTGGACTGTGATAATGGTGAATTTTGAGCGTGCTCCTTGTTATCTGATAAGGGAAATGCTATTTTGGAATCTGAGGGCAGTAATGAATAGAGGTACCTCCTCTAGGAGATAACTACACGTTGTGTGGGCAGAGTGAAACTCACTTGGGTTTTTTTTCAGGCATTATGGAATTCAGGTTTGTTCAGGGAACTTCTGCATAGAATGAAAGCATTGCATCCACTTTTACCTGCCTCCTGGTTGACTGGACTCCACAGTCCTATAGGTTGGTGAACTCCCTGAGTACCAGGGTGGCTTCAGAAGGGGTGAGCAGTAAAGGTGCTCTGATATGTATGGGGGCAGTAGAAGGCCATTCCAAAGACTTTCTAAATCTCTATTGTAAGCCCTAGACCATACTTATTTCAGCATCACTTGGCTGCTTTTGTTAAAAAACCTGCCACTGATGTGGCATTCAGCTGAATGTGAAACTTTTAAAAAGCTTTCAGGTGGGGAGGGAAAGGAGTGCTGTGTTCAAAACTGCCACCAGGAGACTATTAAGCCTGAAGTCTTAATGAGGCTGAGGCTGTGCTGCTCTGTCCTAAAGGAGATGTGTTCATGCACTGGAGAAAAGTCACTGATAGCCTCCTAAGGAAGCATATGAAGTTGGACATCCAAAAGGAGAAGTTTGTAGTCTTGACTGCAGTAGGCTCCCTGTAGGGAGGAGCCTGTGGAATAGTTCATTGCCCTTGTGAGTGAACTGGGAGCTTGCTGTGTCATCAATAAAAGTGCTCTCAAAGACACCAGTGACTTTATTGGAGTCCCATATACACATGAGGTCTCTTTTGTGAGATATTTCTGTCTCAAATGTGATAATGAGCTGATATTTCATTATTGCTTGTGTTTAATTTTTCCATGCACCAGTGTTAGTGGTTGCAGTAATCAAGCCAGGTAATCAAACTGAGACCTGAGACCCTGGTCTGTGTCCCAGAACAGTGGCCTGGATGAAGTCATGGTGGTAAAATTCCATCTGATTTCAAAGAGGGCTGGCTGTCATCCATAGCAATAAACTACCACTGTCCCTAGCATTACTAGACTAAAACTATTTTCAGCTTACCTTGTCATGCTTTACCCAGCACTTTATTATCAAGCATCTTTCATATTGTAAGCAATTTTACAATGTATATAGAGGTAGTAAAACAAGCAGTGATTCTGTAACTCCTAAAATTCACTTAGAATGATGACATATCATTCTAAGTTTTATTTTGTGTGACTTCCAAGGCGGGGGAAAAGCATCAAAAGTTTTGTGTTTGAACATTTTCCTTAAAGAGAGTTTGTCTGACAGATGTAAACTCTTATTTGATCCTGCCATTTCATTTTTCAAATAAAGTAATTGCATATATTTAAAGGAGCTAATTCAAATCACTTCAAAACAAAATATTCTCCTCATCAGAGAATTGAATTCTAAGGCCTAAAAATGTAAATGAAGTGTGAATCATTTTGTGTGTGGAAGCTCTGTTGTAGGAAGCTCCAGGTAACTTTTCTGAGAATGGAGATGTACCTGTGTGGAGGTACAAGGCAAGTATATATATATATACACACATGGATATATATATATATGTTTACCTGTGCACATTTATATGTCAGTATGTGCACATAGACACCCCCACAGACATCAGTGCAGAACTTCATTCGCAGGATGAGTGCCATCTGACTACCATATTCTACTGCCCCAGAACCAGAGGAGGACAGGGTCTTGTAAAGAATATAACAAGTTTAAAGAAGAAGGAGACAGTAAAGGAAGAAAGAAGGTGGGGATGAAACCACGAGATGATATAAATTATCTGTGGGCCCCCTGCATGGTGTTTATGAGTCACTGCAAAACACCTTTAATAAACGGTGTGGGTTGTCCCTGACTGCTGTTAACATGTAAAGATCATTACTTGGCTGATAGATGTCACAGCGGAGGTAGGTCTTGAGGAGAGATTTGAAAGATTTCCATCAGATCTTTTTCAAAGGGTACATTTTCTCCTTTTCATCAGTTGGAGTTCCCAGAGCTGAATCATTAATAAGCATTTTTTCTGATGAAGTTCAGAGACCCACAGCACTGAGAGCAGGATGAAAGTAAAGCTTGAGAGATTTCCCATATACCAAACCCCACAAGAGCTCACTCTTGCAATAGTTGCCTCATGTTTTCTGGAGAACTGTTGTGCGTAAATGAGTCATGGCTAGGCAGTATAATTTCCCTGGTCAGCATGTTCCGGGAGTGTTTCTCAGGATAACATGAGGCAGGCTACAGTCATGAGAGTGACCTAAGGATGTTGGCGATGCCAGTCCTAGTATACAAAGGGCTGAACTGGTGCAAGTCCTGCAGCAAATCACCAAGTCTCGATCCAGGCCAAAGCTTTTAAGTACTTCAGGAAAGAAAACACCATTTTGCTAAGCCTGATGTCTCAGGTCTGTAAAAACCCTTTCAGAGTACATGTATGCTGCAAAGAACCAAATGGCACTGTTGTCATGGGACTGTATCTCAAGAAGAAAAGTTGATTTAGTTCGAATCCCTGTTAAAACTTTGACTTTTATGTCAAGGTAGTAAATTTTATTCAGACATGGATGGAACAGGTAGGAGTTTCTTTTAAAAGGGATTTATTTCTTTTAAATAGGGTTTGTGTTTTTATCTCATATGCAGGATCTCATCTGTACAACTTTAGGGATTAGATTTTTACAGGTAAGTATCTACATAGCTTGCTGAGGATGGTACAAGGCAGGTGCAGGGATTATAAGTAAGATATTCTTTCCTTTCTGTGGACAAAGGCAGGAGATCCACTTGGCCTCACACCTAGACTTTTATACCTTAACCTGTGTCTGCTCATGCTGCTGAAGAAAGGATTTATGGACACCATTTTTTGCCACCACAGCAATCACGCAGTGAAAGTGGGGGCTTTTTCTTACACTCCCCACCTCCGTGGGAGGAGAGACTGAGTTCAACATTTCTGACCAAGTGGAAATGGGACTCCTACATTTGGGCATGGCCTACTGGGACTCACTGTGAAGGAGGATTGTTCATCTGCTGTAAAATAATAGTGAGACCAGTCTAGATTTGTGCTTTGTAATTCAGGCTGCTGAAAGCTTAATGTGGTACAGATCTTGGCACTAGTTTGGCCCTTTTCTAGCTAGGGTGGTACTCTGATTTACATGTTAGACAAGACTGATCTTAATTATTAAAGTGATAATGAAATGTTATGTAGATAGATTAATTTCATACAGGCCAGCAGTCGGGCATTAACAGAAAGTAGATTTGAGTCTGGCATTTCCCAGCCCTCTGCAATCTTCCCCTTTGTTCTTATTCAAGTGCAACAACCACAGTCAAGCACAGTGAAATGGCCGGAGAAACTCTGGAGCACCATAGCCAAGGGAGGCAATGATTCTACTCACACTGTGAGCAGTGGTAATATTCTATTTATCATAAAATTGCAGAACGGTTTAGGTTGGAGGGGTCTTTAAAGATCATCTATTTCTAACCTCCCTACCACAGGCAGGGACAACTTCCACTAGACCAGGTTGCTCAAAGCCCCATCCAACCTAGCCTTGAACACTTCCAGGGTTGGTGCATATCCTGTGTAGATAGTCCATTACCCCAGCTGAAGGCATGTTCATAAAAGCTGTTTGTTACTTTTTTAACTCATATTATTTTATTGGTAAGTAAAAGCAAACAGCTGTCTTCTTCTTTTAGTGTCTTTGCTTCTTTTTTTTCTTTCTCCTCCTCTGTGAGCTTCAGAAGTTTCCTGAGAATCATTTGGATGAAAATTGTGCTAACAGATGATTGACAGGAGAACTTAGGCATAAGGCACTTATTGTGCCTGTGACTCCTTTTCTCACTCTCAGCAAAGGTGTTTCAGACCATTTGTGGGGTGGAGACCACAGAGTTTTGCTTTCAGGCTTCTGGAAAGCAGAGTCCTGCTGTCATATCCAAAAAACATGGCAGTAGATTTTTCCCCCATTAGATGGAGGGCTTTTCCCCCTTAGTTTTCTAATCTCTATCTAAACTCTTTATCTTTGAATCCTTTCTTAATAATTTAATTTCCTTGTTCATCTCTCCCCCTTCCCCCACCCATTTTTCCCTGAAAATAACAGGTGTGCCCAACTTTTGGTTCAAAGTCAGGTTTTATTTTAGCTTGCTTTCTTTTTTATTCTGAGCAAATATGAAATGTGAAAACATGCTGCGTTTGTCTGATGATCAGTTGTCCACAGTCCTGCTAACACTGGCCCCAAATATTTTGACCATGAGCTGATTTCATCCAAGTTTGTCAGAATTGTAAATATAAGAAAAACAAAAACCTCCTACGAAAATATTCAGGTAGAGGGGAAAGAGGGTTCATGCCCCATCAGGGGAGAAACTGATGTGAAATCATGTTGCCTCTTTGGAGAATCCAGAGGAGAGCACAGACTTGAGATACAGATCTGCAGGAAACCAAGTGTCATCATCTCCACTGCCTATAGAGAGAGGCATTTAATTTGTCTCTCCTGAGAGAAAAATTGAGCTGTTCTTCTTTACTCTTGGGGTGTCATTATGGCATTTGAATATTTTATTTATTTATTTATTTATTTATTTATTTATTTATTTATTTACAGATTTATTGAACAATCAATTATGATTAATTTAGGTTTTGTTGATGCTGCTTATTGAATAGAAGAGTTGCTAATATGACATCTACAATGTGGAGTCTGTCACTAATTTTTTCTCTGCTATTTTTATGTCTGTTCATATATCAGAGAGGAAATAATGGCTGTGATCCTGCTGCCTTGAAGTGGCCACCTAAAACATAGACACTAGACAAGAATAAGAGAATAAAACAGGTATTTATTTGAAGGGCCTTCAAAGGTACACCCTGGGGAGTCAAAGGCTACACCCAAGATGGACCCTGGGTCACGAGTTCTTCACCCTTTTATAAGTTTAGTCTGTTTGCATATCAGGGTTAATTTTCCAATTATAACCTCAGTTTATGATGTAGTTACCCCAAGTTTTCCCCCCACTCTAGGCTTTCGTTTACACATTTTGAGGCCTGATGTCCTTGAAGAGCAAATCTAGAGAGGCTTGTTATGTCTAACCAGCATGAGAGAACAGTAGTTAACAGGCCACAAGAAACTTCAGAGTTACATGCTAAGCAGTACATGATTTGAAAAATACAAAAGTTAAAACCTAAGGCAGCAGTCCTAAGTGCGAAAATTACTACTAATGGATTAGGCTGTTTCAAATGGATTTCGAGAATGAGATAACCAGCCATAACAGGCTGAGGTACCCAACACCAACCACAATAAAACCTGAGATTTATTGGCAACAGAAATGAAAGTCATAACCCAGAGAGGAAGGTAAAATTATATAGACTCAGATTGACTATGGAATAATAGTCCCATTCCTTCTTACGTTTTCTCTCAGCTAAGAAATAAACCTTTAACATCACATCTTTTCCAAAACATCATTCGAAGATAAAAAGAAGTGATTCTGTTGACATAACGTCTATTTCCACTGAGAGCTTTATGAAAAGAGATCAAGTAGCTATCGTCTTTCTGGAAAACTCAGATTAAAATCTACTGGCTGCCAGTGCCTTCCAAATGGAAGAATGTGTTAAAGAATTAAGACTTATTTTATTCCTTTATAAGTAAGCAAAGCTAGCTATGGATTTACATGCTTCCTTTAATAGGGTCCCTAACTTGTGCTTTAGAAAAAGGTGACAATAAAGCTTTACTATATCAGAGTTATGGGGACATATTTCTTTGGTTCTCACTGGACAAACTTTCAGTTTTCATGGTCTAAGACTCAGTAGGACCAATAACATCTAATATCTAAAATTTTCATAAAGTTTTGAGGCTTTAAAGTGATTGCTTTCTTCAGTCTCAAGATATTCACGGTAAGTTTGTAACACATGGCAATGATTCAGGAAGACGAGGGCAATTTCTCCTGCCCAGCAGCTTATTAATGAGCTGAGTTTATCTTTTACTCAGATGATTGACTTCTCTCATGTAGTATTTTTGTAGACAAGCTCTTTTAGCAAACTCCAAGAAATCAAAATAGATAGGAAACAGGGAATATGTTAGTGGAAAGAAAGATGAATAACATGGTCAAAGTTGGTAAGAAAAAAATATATGGAATATTTTCCCTGTATTTTGGAATTTTATTTATTTTGCAGAAAACTCATTTTGGAGAAAAAAGATGGGACCATGTCAAAATATCACATTGCAAGTTGTCTCCACCTGTGACTACTATGTCCATTGAGCCAAACTATTCAAAACTCATCTCTCACAGGAAAAAAAACCCCGAGCAGTAAGTGGGAGTATAATCAAGTCTTAAAAATGTTTCTTTTGGTTACAGTGCAAAAGGAACATCTAAAAAATGTTTGGGATTAAAAGTCTTGAGAGCACACAGCTCAGATAAAATCATACAGTCATTTTGCTTAAATTTTAAAACAAAATACTTTGAACACAGAAATTTAAACTTTTTTCCTCAAATAAAATCTAACAACAATTTTTAGCAAGTCAAGATTAGCTACTGGGGAGGTGGGAATCATAAATTGAAAAATTTCTCGCCTGCTCCACAAAGAAGACTCTGATTGCACTGCAAAGAGCATTCTCTGAGATGGGTGAGTTGTGCTCTCTGCTCCTCCTTTCATCTTCACAAGAATGGCTACTGCATGCTCAGAGCTTCAAACTGCCACTGCTGTCACTTTGAAGAACAACAACATTAACTGCACAATTTTTCAAGATATAAAAATTTCAAAACCAAATTTTGGAAGAATGCTTTGACTCATGGCCTCTCTACTATGAACATAGTTTTATATGATATTGAATACAAACTAAACCATTTGGAGATGAGGCAAGAAAAAATTACGGATTACTCAGGACTCTGAAGAGCCAGACATGTTTCCTTCTTACATAACCCTTGACAGTTCCATTATCAACTGATAATTGCCAGCTCTGCTGTAATATATCCATCTATTTGTTTGTTATTTCACATCATCATGAGCCAGCTTCCCCTGTCCTAGTGCTGCCCAAAGGCTCACCTGCCTTTTTTTTCTTCTGCTTGGAAGAAGAAAAAGGAATTATCTCTGGAATAAGAGTGACAGGATCAAGCAATATTGTAATGGTTACAGTCAAAGTGGAACCACTGAATGTGTCATTTTGTCAGTGTGCACTGTCTGAAATCTGTCTAGCTTTAGAGTTGAAATAAACCCACCAGTAAAATAACATCTTATACCTTAAAAACTTTTCTGGCTGTTAGTAGCCCAGAGGACATTTCTCATCTCAATTTTGTCAATCATATCAAACTGATATGAAAGTTTAGCAGCTATTGTACATGCTTACTCTAGCTGTTCTGAAGACTTTACTTAGTGATTGGGGGAGAAATAAAAATATATTAAATCTATATAACCACCATGTTGGTATGAGTATTAGTTGATACCGCGTATAATTATATTAAGACTTCTTTATCGATATAACTGTCTTTGCCTGGGCAGACTGCAGTAATTTAGTTAAATTAGTGTTGCTATTAAGGAAGCTAAATGAAGAGAGAAAAGTAAATGCTAGACACAGAGAAGAGCAGGTAATTTCTGTCACTCCTATGAAAACTGGCTTTTCCAATCAACAGCAGATTTCTGTGAACGGAATAGACATTCTTACAAAACCTACACTAAATGAAATGTCATTTTTATGGGTAATGATGCTATTTGCTCTTGAGAATTCTACTTTTACAAGAAACTGGTTCAGAACTTGCTGGTCTTATCTCCATCAACCTTACGTTTCTCTGCATTGAAGATGTTAACTGAGTCCTATAAAGTAAATATTTAAGGATCTTGGGAATCATTCCTTCAAAATTTTGCATAAGCTTTTATCAGTAGCATAATTTTTTGTCAAGATATACTTGCAGTACAGGAGAGGAATGATTTTCCATTGGAAACAAGGAAGCCTTAAATTCTTTTTTTTAATTCTGCCCTTGGTAGAGCACAATGTTGTTTAGGCTTTGTGTAGGCTACATTTTAAGTCCCTGGGAACACCCAGACCTGCAAAAAAAGAGAAAAAGTATGGCACTATTTCAGTTTTCTTGTTTCCTTTCAAGTTTCAGCATCGTGACTGTGCTTGAGCATCTGGACGTGACTGCACTTCTGCCAGGGGACCAACTCCCACGTGCTCTTCTTTCCCTCACTGCTGCTTGTTTCCTCTTTACCCCCGCCCAGAAGTCACTTTTCTTGAGAAATGGGAAAGCTATCAGTATGTCCCCATGCTTCCAGGGCAATTTGCAATCTGTCTTTGCTCTCAGAAGTGGGTGATATCTGTTTTTTTTATGGGCTGGTCTGAAAGCAGCAGGCAGTGATGGCATCTTCAGCTGAGTCCTCTGCACCCCGAGGGAGGCCGGAGCTGTCCCTGTGCTGTGTGGGTGACACACATGCATGGCTGTGGAGGAGGACTGATGGGAGGTGGTGAGTGATGGAGCAGAGCACAGGGCCACCCACAGCCAGCCTGCTCCGCTGAGAGGTCCTTGAAAGGCTGTAAAACCTTGCATGGTCGGTGAAGGCTGGCAGAGAAGGAGAAAGGCATCCAGCTGCCATGGCTGGTCTCTTTCTGTAAGAAAATACTATAAATTGCAGTTATGCTTTGAGAATAACTTACTGTTGCCCTGTTTCTCTGCCTGTTAGAGGCATTTTTTTTCTCTGCCTTTAATAAAAGTATTCCTTGGTAGGCCGTTTGTTTCCTGTTTGCCAGTGGGGACTGTTTGCTCCCTGAGCCTTTGCTCTGCTTATTGCATCAGGATATTTTTCCCTGGTTTCTGAGTGAAGACTAACGCTGTTCTGTCAGAGATTTACTTTAAATGTGAACTCACCTATTACCATTTCCACTCAGGTCCTGGTAGAATGGTTAAGAAATGGCTCACATCAACCACAGTCTGGTGTTCAGTGTTCATCCAGTACCTGTTTAAGAGGTGATGGCTTGTGCTGACTGCCAGACTCACACAGACTCGACGTGACAACTGGAAGGAGAGAGACTCTGTGTCCTTCTACCAAACTGAGAATGGCAGTCTGTGCTCGGGGAAGGTATCTAGGAGACAACCAGGCCCAACACCTTTGAAGGTGAGCTTCCTCTTGTGCCTAGTCCTGCTTTATCTGCTGAAAGACTTTCAATGAAACAGTTCAAAAGAGTATGTTAATGCCCTTTTACAGTATGACAGAGATTTAAATCACATATTTCTATTTTTTTTAAAAATAAACAGAGGGTTGTTGAATTTCTACAAAGCTTCTAACCCTGCTTAGAATTTCAAAACCAGCTTTGGACTGGAAGAAATAAATCCAACAATGAAGAAAAATATTCAAATCCTCCCCCACACCCCCAAATAAAAGGAAAAAAGTGATATATCACTTTAATATTAAAGTTAAAAGGTTTGATAGAGTGCAGAACTTTGCAGAAGAGAAAATGATGGGGGTGACAAATCTTTAAAGAAGGGAAAATGGAGTACTATTTTTAAAATTCTTCTGTTCTTTTCAGATTGTGGTATTTTACAGAGCCTTACAGATGACAAAGCAGCTGCTTCCCCTGAGCCTGACAATGCTTTCTCCACACACCACTGGGCTGTTTTTTTTTCTTCTTTTTGTGTCACATTGATCTTCTCTTGTTGTGCTGCCTCTAACATGCCATTAGGTGCCTCTGGCTGCCAATAGTGAGGACGATCAGGTTCTTGTGGGTAAACTGCCATTAGGCTCTTCCTGACATGACTTAAAACATTAAAGTTCGTGTTGACTCTTTGAAGATATTTTGAGAGGTTAGGATTACCTTGTTACTGTTTTTACTATTTGTACTGAAGGAGTTTCTAGGGGCCCTTGTCCAGATCTATCATACAGGAGTTGCACAAATGAAGTTAAAAAGCAGCCCCTGTCTCCCAGAGCTTGCCTTCAAACAAGTGAGACATAAAAAAGGCAATTACTATCCACAATTTGCAGCAGAAAGCTTTTCACTGCTGCACAGAAAAATAATTATACTACAAGCTCCAAATGGAAGTAATATGTGCAAAGGAGAATGATATTACATCTACCCTAAAAAAACCACCTTCTTACAACCTTTAAGGTGAAGCGATGTGTTATGGCAATAAAAAAAGGTACCTGCAGTGGCTAACACATGAAAACACATAGTCATATGAACCAGATTGGCAGCTCTCATTCATACTTAAGATGTTGGTTGCTGCCTCTGGTCCTAGAAAATCAAGATCACTTGCTCACCTGTTTTTAGGGGTACACCAATAAAGCTCATGCTGCCCAATGCACTGCAAAATAACTTATATATATATATATGCAAAACAGCTTTATTTTCCCGCCTTGGATCTTGCCTTAAAATATCCCTCTGTGTCTGTAATTTCTGCCATGACTTGATGAGTGTGTGCTACTGGCACGTGGATGCCATTTTCTGTCCCACCAATTGATACTGTCTGATGGGTTCCTATCTGCCTCTAAGGGTCTGTTGTCTCTTTCTAAGGCTGTGGGTAGCTAGAGCAGCAGTTCCAAGCTGTAGAGCTCATCACACAACAGTAAATATTGGATTTCTAGATCCTGAAGTAATGCATACAATAATAATAAATGGTAATAATAATAATAATAGTAGAGGAATCTTTCTTCAACTGCATTTCTACGCTTGTACTCTCAAATATCCTTCCCCTGCCCCTGATTTCTGCCACGCTGGAACATACTTAACAAAGCTTGCCATGTATGGGAGCAATTTGCAGCCACTGATATTAAAGATGCCTATATTTAATAATTGAAAAGAATTAGCATAATGCTTGACTCATTGAATTTCTGTGGGGAAACAGTAGCCTCCAGTGGTCATTTAGAGTCCAGTCATGTTCTAACAGACTTCAGTGAGTACAGTATTAGGTCCTTAATTTATACCTGGCTTTAAAATTTTCCTTGAAGCCCTAAATTATACATTCATAACCAATTTCTCATACAACACATAGATGCTAGAACTGTGCTCTTCAAAAGTTTTATTTTGCATTTATTTACCTTTGCCAAGGGCCTTGCGATCCAGAAAAAAATCCCTGTGAAAATGAAAAGTAATGCAATTTTTTAGGGAAAAGTGAAAACTTTTTTAAGGAAACAGTACAATCCATACAGTGTCTAAACTTGACTTAGGAATGTCATCTAAGTGCTAAGTGAATAGATATTTTTTAAGTGGGATATATCCTTCAATTAGAGGTAAGGCTAAGACAATTTTCTTATGCATTTTAAATTGATTAGAGGTTAGAGTCTGAAGTGAGACATGCATTTAGGAATGCTCTAATTTGACCAGGCAGGAATCATGGGGAACAGGGGTGGAAGAGACCTTGGGAGGACTTCTACCCTGTGTCCTTCAAGGCCAGGCTATCTCAAGTTAAACCATGTCACCCCTCAGCTTCTTTCAGGCTGCCATCCTACAGTACAGAAGGAAAGGGAAGATCAGTAAGGTTTTATGTTCCCTTGTGGTTCCTTCTTGTATTAAAGACCCTGACTGATTCTGGCATGCTACTGGAGCTGCTGTGTATTGCTGATAGTGGAAGGATTGCAGGAGCTGGCACGACTGTTCCCTTTCCTTCAGGGAAATTACTGCCTTAGAGCTCAGAAGCTAAATCTTCAGAGTGCTACCTGGGGTTGCAACACATTTATCTAGACAAGCACAGCATAACTAGATTTTCTGTGGCTGTGTTTTCAAGGGGTTGAGGGTACATCGCTGAGTTTGACTTGGGTGGGGTCACATGTACTCCTCTGAAGTTTTTAATGTTGATTGTCTACTGGATGAGTGTGTTGGTTTAACAAAACCTGGTTTGTGGGGTCAGGGAAGAAAAATCAATGTGTTCGAAACTTCTGTGTCCAGCACAGAGCCAATCGCTGAAGGCTCTGACAATGGGCAGGTTACCAGCCCAGTTAGACAAGTTAGTGCTGCCTCTGTGATGACATATTTAAGAAAGGAAAAACCTTTTCCTTAACGTACTGAAGAGGAACATTTAAGGGGTGAGATACTGACCAAAGCCCCATATTTTATTTCCTTGCGCACTCAGTAGATGGAGGGAGGGATTGGGGAAGAAAGATGTTCTAAAAGTTTTCTTTGGTTCTCATTGCCCTTTTTACTTTTAATTCTGTTAATAATAAATCTTCTTTATACTGTTTAAGTTCTGAACCTGTTTTGCCTTAAAGTTGGTTTTTTGTTTCAATAATCCTTATCTCAACACATGAAAATTATTTTCCCTCCTCTGCTTAACTACAGCAGAGGAAAATGATTGAATAGTTTTTCGTGGGTGCCTGGCGCTTAACCAGCATCAAACCCTGACAGTGAGGTAAATTGTTATCATCTCCCGCTGATAACTGAGGACCATGCAAGCGTATGTGTTTATATTTATGCTCCTGGGCAAACACTGTCTACATAACTACTGCAAACTGCTCAGAGCTTCGAGTGGGCCTGATCTATCAAACTGGGAACCTAATATATTAAGTCCTCTGCGATTCAACTGGAAGTGCACACTCAGGTGGCAGGAAAGGCAAAGGTAGAGCCAGCAGAGAGAGATCTGGTCTGATGGTGGATAGGCAAGATACCTTGTCTGTCAGTGCCTTTCCAGGTAGAACTACCTCTGTTACCTTATTCCCATCTCCTGCATGGACAGTCATCCACTTCTGCTTTTTGAGAGCAGTCAAGCTCTTCCCTGAAGTCCACAGGCTCATCCTTGTTGCTGACACATTCCCTTCATCCACCACAGTAAAAGGCACTCTGGTGTGCCTCTGCTGTGAAGCTGAATTCTGCTCACGCTAGAAAGACCACTTGGACTGAGGTCTTGCATTAGAATGAGGTGGTGCTCAGCCAAAACACTAAAATGAAATTCAAGAGGAGATAGCAGATGAAAGGAAAAAAAAAAAAAAGAAAGGAAAGAATCGTAGCAAGCTGTGATTAATATGGGAAATAGCTAACAAAAAAAGGAAAGTTAAAACATGAGTAATTAAAAAAGACCACAGGCAACACAGTCAACATTATTTATGCCGCAACTGGTTTTACTCAGGGAGAAAGCAGAGGTGAAACAGATGAACTATGAATGCTGATCTCTCAGTCCTGCTTTCTTTCAATTAAGCATTACTTCTTATCTTTATTTTTTCTAATGAGGACTGCAAACCCTGATTGAGGATTTATCAACAGTTTCCCTTGATTTTTGTTGTTTTTCTCGTGTTTTCTTTCTTTATGGCATTGTGATACTTATCATCCTTGCCTCTCCTTAAATGGGTCATTTTCAGGGAAATTACAATACATCCCTGTCTGAAGTACCAGTGAATTGAATACTCAGAAGACAGTAAGTGATGATCTCCTTAAAGGCAGGCTATGGGTCAAAGAAAGCAAAAAATATACTAGTGAGATTCATGGGATGGGTGAGGACATATTCCAGATTAGAGACTAGTGTCAACAAGAGGTGATGTATGGTTCATTTATATTGGTTTTTTTTGCAGCAAATGTGTAGTTCTCATTTACTTTTTAAATATAATAATTCCTATGCCATCTGCCAGGAAATTTCGGTTTCAATTCTGTAAAGATGGAATTGAGGTTCTGTGCTACTAGATGCTACATGAACTCTGGAAGTATGCCTTTGTATAGGTGGTCTTTTCCTAAATTATGTACATCGGAAATAGGCCATTGTGGAGCAAACAACGTGGTACAGTTGTAAGCACTGTACACTTTAGTTGCAAATGTGAAGAAACATCTAAGAATCAGCCTTTCTACACTGTAAAGTAAATACTACCAGTCTTCTTCAAGACTGATCTGGAGATGTGCTGAAACAAACTGATTATATTGATGTCCTGAGAAGATTCCCTGACATTGTCCATGGAACCCAATAACAAGAGTAGTTACAAAGCTGTGTGTGAAAATCTCTTTGGACTGTTACAAGAATCCTATAGGTTTATTGAAGTCCTACTCTTTCTCTTTCTCTCTCTCTCTCTCTTTAAAAAATTACTGCCTTCAGAATTTAATTTCTGTATATTAATGGCATATGTGGAAATGATGGAAAATCAATATGGTATTTCTGGATACAAGGACATACATAAATATGACTTTCTCCACGATTAGGAAAGATTTATGTTTATTCAGTCCCTGTTTCATCTTTCTGCTCTCTGCACAGTCCAATGGTAACATAAATAATATTAAAACAATGCACTGACTCACTTTCATCCATGTTTCTGGTTAGTTAAATTATTAATAAACAGTTGGTGCAAAACTGATTTCAGCTAAATTTAGCAGTCTGCAGTTCATACATTTATATCTGATTTAGCTTTTTAGGGCTCCCTTTATAGTCAGTGTGTGGAAAAGCAATCCCAAGGAGTGATGCACATCATGAGTTTTAGGTTCATTGCTTAAATGAGATGAACTATGCCCTAAAACACTCACCTTCCTCCAGCCAGATCTGTTTCAGATGTCTTAATCTGTAGACATGAATTTTACACTTTGTTCAGATAGTCTAAGTTCTATGAGTCATGTCTAGCTGAGGTAGCTGAAGGCCCTATACTCCTGGGGCATGAGGTGCTGCGGGCAGTGATCTCCCTTCATGAACACTCACTGGCTGATAAAATAGCCACTGGTTTTTATGAGTGCCCTTGGTTGCTTTTGTGAAGGCATCTAATTCTGCTCCTGCAGTGTTAAATATCTATCAGATTCAGTCCTTCAAAAAATGTGGCCAAAGCATGCTCGTTGCCATGACTCAGGTCTCCCTCGTGGGAAAAGGGTTTGAGAATCTCCTGCTGAGCAGGAGCTGGAGCAGCACCTCAGGCACTGAGCAGACTGTAGTAGATAGGAGGGTGCCTAATGGTTGTAAATGTGTCCAGGGTTAAGCCGTAGCAGAGAGGGGAATTTTTTTTTAAATTATTTTTTTAAAATTATGGTATGTTTGGAGGTCTGTTAGTTTTGCCTCAGCCTCATGTCAGTGGCTCAAGTCCTTTACTGGATGTAGCTGTTAATAATATTTACTACACAGGGATTTATAGACACATTTATTCTGGAGGAATCTAATCACTACATTGCTTTCGTAAATGTAGCTGTATCAGAAGCAAACAGTGCATGAATTATATGTCTCAGCAGGATTGATCGTGCCCTTAGGAGCTAACAGCAGCACCCAGAGAACAATTACATTCTCCCGCTCCCAATAATGAAGTATTATTTAGAAACAGAAAGTCATTATGTAAAACTTTGAGAAATGATACAATTACATTACATTACACATACTTTTGTCATAGGCCTTGCTTACTACATAAAATTTAAATGCCTTCTGAGAGGGAATTCTGTAGTGCAGGTTTCCTGCTCTTGTGCTCCCAGGCACTTTGCCTTTCTGTTAAATGATGAAAGAGAACTGTTTAGGATTGGCAGTGTCATATACTCCAAAAATTCTAAAAGCTCAGTTATAAAAAGAAGTAGTGCTTGAAAACAAGTAGTAATAATATTAATATTCTGTTATTTTAATATTAAATAACCTGTTAATTTGCCTGTATCTATTTCATATTTTGGTTTGCTCTTTTATTACAGCAATATGTAACTCAAAGAAGTGAATGCAGGCATCATTATTTCTAAGGTTATCCATCCTGTATAGTCAACTTGATTTCTTCTTTCAATCTGTAATTCCTTCCAGATTTAAATTTGAGCCATATGTTTTTTTCTTCCATTTGCATAATAGTTGGTCTTTGTTTCACACGCTGGTTTCAGCTGATGCATGGCAGGAGCTGTGTGATGGGAAGGAAAATGAGCTGTGTTGGTCTGGTTTGTGCAGTGTTCAGTAGTCACAAGGCAAAGCTCTGGTGAGTGGCTGAAATGTGGGGCTGGGGCAGATGCCACCCCACATGGAGGCAGAAGTGGGAAGCAGGCAGCATCATGAATGGCCAGTATAGATCTGCTTTTTAACAACCTCTTCTGCCTTATCTTTAGAAAGTGAGATTGGGAAATAAACTGGTAGGAAAGGCTAACACAGCATTTCCAAAACATCTCAGTAACACTCCTAAATCTTAAAAATTTTTACCTGAGGCTGGAACCATAACAAACATGAGTTAGTTAGCAACCTGCATTGTCTGAGTGCATCTCCTTGCTCTCACAAGCAGTTTTTGTTTACACAAGCTTTTCCTTGGTGGGGAGAGATATTAGGCATGTTTCCTAACAACCTTCCTACACTTTTTATTTAACTAGGGCTCTTCCGTAGTGTGAAAAGAGTTCAGTACTTGTTCTTAGAGAAGCTCCGGAGCCCCATAGGAAAAACCATAAGAAGTTCTGTCCTACGGAAAAAAAGTAAGGGACTGTTTCAAGTGCATCAACAGTCTGTTATTTAAAGGCAGTTGTTTTTGCACTCCTATTTCTGTCTCAGTAATTGATTGTGGATGATTTCAGCAAATGTGATGCATCAAGAACTCACTAACATTAGTGGAATTGAACCAGGGTTGATTTTTTCACCCACCATCTCCTAGTGTTTTCTAATGGATTGTGTTGTATGTTGTTTTTAAAATAAATTCTGTGGAAACCACATTACTCTAGCAGAATGTGTGTGTGTATTTGCACACTGGGAGGGCGGAGCTCCATCCCAAAACTTGTGAGAAGCCTGGCACTCCAAGGAGATCTGATGAGACCTGGTTAATCATTTATATGTTTAAGATTTTCTACTCAAGTCTTAGAGCACAGAAACACTGAAGTAGTTCCCCGTCATAATTGATTACTTTAGGAAGCTGCTAAATGCCCACAGCACTGGAATAATACATAAACCACCTTGACCTCCCAGGAGCCATTTTCCAACATTTTAGTCACAAGCATTGCTTAGACCTCTAAAAATGTATTAAAATTTTAAATAGGTGGAAGCCCCCTCAGATTTGTTATGAGAGCAGCATGGTTTCATTATGACAGTATTTAACCTTTATTTCAATTATTCTCCTGAATATAATACCTTATTCCCTTCTAGATCCTATCCAAGCTAATAAATTGTTGTTGAAAGAATTACATTGCAGAAGCCTGTCATCTGGATCTCACACAAGCTGCATTTTTGATGTGGCAGTCAAACTGAATAAATCCTGCACAGACACAGTGTGATGTCTCAGTGACTGCCCTCTTCCTAGTCATCCTGGGGGGTGACTTTGTATGAAACTCAGTGCTGCAGAGCTCCTGACAGCTTCCCATTCCTTTTTAATCCAACCCTTTCAATGATCCCCAGGCATAGAGATGAGAGCTTTATATATACTCTTGTTTCCTGGATGTTGACTCTCTCTGTACATATCTTTGTTCCCGAATTTCTGAGGGTCAGGTTATATTAGAACATCTCAGGTGCAGTACTGCTGGTGACCAACAGTGACACTCGGAGCAGCTCCAGGTGCTGGACAGCCCTGAGGCGCAGGAAGCTGCTTCAATCCCTCAGCTGCCAAGTGATGCCTGCTCTCCTCTGTGCCTGCTAACAAGTGTGAGATGGTTTTGTTTTTATGTTGTCTGATAAAATGTAATAGTTCCCACTTATTTCTGGAAAGGTGCACTGCATTTCAAAATTGCTAGCTCCTTTATGAACAACACTCGTTTTCAGATTATAAAGGGGTTTGTTTTTCAGTTATTTTTCAGTCAAGACCTTTGCTCCTGGACACAGGTCATTACAGGAGATTATTCCCTTATTTTAGAAAGAAAAAAGCAACCCACGAACTGTTATTAGATGTAGTGGTTGCAGTGAAAAACCCAAAAGTCATGACTCAGATTGCCCCAATGGAAAATTAAAATGTAAGTAAAAGATATGCAGCATTTATTTTTCTCAAGTCCAAATTCTAACAGAATTTTTTTAAAATAAGAATGTTTCTTGTCTCATAGTCTGAATATTTGTAATTAATAAGGCTGATGTTGATAGGATAGTGCTACACAGGACCACACCCTCTTTGTGGACTGTGATCTTCATTTTTAACCTCCTCATCTGTCTGTCCCTTCCCTCACAGGAAGCACACTGTGTCTCAGGTAACCCTGTACTTTCATTTAACAGTGCTGAAACTCCAGATTCAAGAAGAAGGAATGTACAGAGTGAAAAGATACCTGAGGCTAAATGTAGTGATATGTTCCTGTGCAGAAAAATTCAGAAAACTTGGATAGAAGTGACATGGAAGATTTGAAGGAATCCCCATCATGAAAGGTTTTAATCACAAGTTTGGCAAACCCCTTGCAGGGAAGACATTGGGACAGTGAAGCATTTGGGCAGGGACTAAGTGACGTCTTGATATCTTTTTCAGTTCTCTCTTTATTTTCTGTTTTTGGACTTTGTGTATCAGTTGTGCGGGGCCCTCTGAATCTGAGGTTTTTCCCCTCCAAAGATAATATTAAATCAAAGACAATAATAAGATTTTTACATATTATGTTTATGTAATTACTTTAATCTACTAATCATGTATGACATCAGAGATGTAAAACTGATTTTGATAGCAAGTTGTTTTTCACAAAGCCATCTTGATGGGCATTACTTCTGCATCTGTTTTTGGACTGTTTCATGGCTTCCTAAATGACCCTGTCACTTTGCTGAACATCATTTTATTTCTGTATTTCTGGTTACCCTTTGGGATAATGGTGTACAATTAGTGATTTTCCAATCTTCTGGAAAGTCCTCCAGTGATCCAAATTATATCAAATTCATATCCCCAGACAGACTTCATGGCTTATCTTCCAACTGCTTGAATGCAATAGCCTGGGTCTGAGTAAACCTAATGTAATCTATAGAAATCCTGAGTTTAACTCTTTAAAAAGTGAGATGGAATACCTGAAAGATGGGGCTGTTTGTATGCACACAAAAACATCTGTTTTAAAACAAAAGTTACTGCTTTTTCAGGAAACAGCAAATGAAAATATTTCTGTTTTGTTTTACAGAAATGATGGTCTTGAAATCTGGGTGTGACAGCAGCAGAGAAACAGTTTTCATTTTCTGTATCACTGAAGGGGATTGCAGTAGTGAAACAGCAGAAATCAGTTATAACTATTGTTTTTATTAAAATGACATTTACCTTGCTGCTCTTTCACTGACTATCAATCTTAACTGGATTAAAACCAATGCAGTGACAGATATGCATTAATAAAATGACTTTCCTAGTATATTCAGTGAGATGAGCAACTGTATGTGCACCATGCCCTCTTTGATAGTAAAAATGATATGAGAATATGCATAGTTGTTAATTACTTTCCTTTTAATAGTGAGCTGGTATTAAAGGGAAAAACCATAATTTTCTCTTCTGCCCTGTGTAAAGACTGTAAATCCATTTCTCAAGATGAATCATTGCAGTATTGTGACAAAGGACCTGTTTGTCAAGAAGAAATTTTCAAGAAAGACCTATTTACAATCCGCAAATCTTCAAGTTGTTTTTCCTCATCTGAGGGGCTGAAATTGTGTATTTTTTTCTATCTGTATTGATGCAGTTTTCTAAGTGGATGTATTCTATGCACTCTGAAAACCCACAGACATCCAGTGAACATGCAGTTCACTTGTCCAGAAAAAACATTGAGAAATTGACCTTCTGTCCAGTAGAGTTTCTGCAAATAAACCAGTAGTGTGCTTGTGTATGTATGAACTGGGATTAGAAAAGTAACTGTAAAAAAATCCTGGGATATTAAGAAAAGGTAGTATTAGTCAAAAAGTTTTGCATGTTTAAATTCTTGTTTTATTTGTTTTAAAGGGTAAAAAGACCTGACAATGAAAGCCTTAAAGCGAAGAATTAGAAGAACAGATACCAGTTTGCAGCTGGTGTGTAAAGAAAAATGGTGTCAAATATTGGATTTAGACATCACAGAGATAGCATCCCATTCTGCTCCCAGCAGGAATTTTGTGATTGATCTCAGTGCTAATAGGATCAAACAGAAATACAAAAGGCATGTAGAAGTGGGTAAAAGCAAAGCAGTAAAAGAACAAGACTGGCAAAATGGCCTGCACTGATACAAAAGGCTGGCAGTCCTTAGAATTAGGCCTTGCTTTGAAAAATGCAACACTGCTGCTGAAAATATATAAACTACTTACAAAAGGATTGATGTGCATAAGTGTTCTACCTGCCTCATGAATATATTAATAACTGGGTTATATAGATATGCATATGGCTACAGCTCTTTGGTGTTCTGCATAAAATAATTGTTTGTCAGTGGCCTTTCTAGCAAATAAAAAAGAAAATTTGAAGTATTTTGCAATGAAATAGACTATACCATACCTAATCCAGCAAAATCTTTCCAGGACTCAATGTGGAACAAGAAGTTCCACTCATGAGATGCTTTTTCATTTATCATTTGTGGCACACAAGCACATCATTAACATTATTCAGCATTATGAGAGCAATAGTACCAACAATAAAAGATAATGAAATAGGATTTTTATTTAAATTTAGTTTTGATTAATGGCAGTGTTATAAAATTTTACCACAGATGAATAGAAATCAGTAAATGGAAGTAAAAAAGGTAACCTTTCTTCAGTTCACATCTTAAGACTGAAGTAGGCTTCAGTGAAAGGCTTTTGAATAAGAAGTGACTTTGTGTGTGATGCTTCCTAGTGTAGAAGGGAACCTATAGGCAGACTTTTTTCTGCCTTGGGTCTTAGAGGAAAACCCATGTGATAAGGATCTGAAAGATGTGGTGGCAGTCCTTACCAGGGAAAAATAAGGGAATAATGATTAATTCCATTTACTTTAGAAACTTACCTTAGGATGAATATTAGGCTCTAAGGAACCCAATTGTTCCCATGGAAGAGGAGACTTAAAGTCGGCCTTAAACTTTCAGCCTGCTAGTGTTTCTCAATATAATTTAATGTTATTCATTTTAGTGCTAATTTATGCCTCACTGTCTCATTTTCTTCTTGCAGCACAGCTCTGAGTACTGTGTTGCTACCTGGCTGCCTCATCTGAGCCTCTGGCATGAAAGAGGAAGAAGCCTTTACTGCCTTTGGGCACTGGATGCCATGTTTTTGCTGGAGGCTATTTCCGTGCTCTCTCATACTCACCACGTTCTCTAAATGATTATTGAACTAATAGCTTTGGTTTTATTGAGAATTATGGTAGCTCCCACCTATCTCCATAAAAGATATATAATGCAGCATGGTTTAATGAATGACCTACTTTGGGAACAACAGCCAGAGCAGCAGCCATAGTGCAGAGTGGTGAGGACTTTTGCACGGCTGATACCTTAGTCTTGTGGAAAGAATAAGCTGATGCACCTTCAGATACCTCTCTGATTTCTCTGGAATTGTTTTGGGACCCTCTGTGCAGCACTGCGTTGTGTCAAGTAGACATATTGGTTCAGTTAATATATGCCTAATAAACATATGTGGCCAATGAAGACAGCTTAGATAATTTTATGTAGAGAAGTTTCCTAGAACTGTGGAACTTGTGATAGAGAAGCAGTTAATTCTGCTGAAAAAATATGTCTAAAAAGGCACAGCATGTGTTGGGAAAGGGATGTTCAAACTATGTTACTTAATCAGGCATAATGAAATTATTATTTTTGAAAATATTTTGGCAAGAGCTCCTGACGTGTAACAGATAACTTACAATTTCTATTGCATGTACTCCAGTAATAGTTCTGGGGAAAAAAAAACCAACTCTGGTTTAATTAATGAAGTTCTTTCTTTGGAATTCCACTTTTTCGTGGGTCACAGGAGAGATGATAAAGAGTGTTGAAATAAATGGGTCCAAATCAGTGAGACAAAGAGTAGTTTCCCTCCCCATATTAGGAAAAGAAATACTCTCTGTAAGTTGGCCACAGACCCAAGGAGAGAACGTGTGGAGAGTGACTGAAATTGCCAAGCTTATGAGTCACACCTAGTTGTGAGATTTAGGATAGTTGCCCAGACCTCCAGCTATGGTTGGTGGAGAGATGAGGATCCTCTGAAGGTAGTTCACAGCTGGAGCCTAATTTAGATTCCTGAATCACCACTCAGAAGCACCTGTAGAAGAGACTTAGCCCAGACATTATTTTGGCTGGCCTTCAACCTCAGTGGGAAGCTACAGGGAGGAAATGTGCCTGCTTCCCTTCTCCCTTTTATGCCAACATAGGTTCTCCATATGCAGACTGTCTTCTAGATCTGCTGATAATGCAGTGATTCTTGGCCTTGACATTCATAATTTGGGGACTAAATTAATTTTCCAAGCCTAAATCCAGGTTTGCTGCTGAGAAAAACCTGTTGAAAATGCTGGTTTGAACAACTGGGGAATCAGAGGGGAATTAGTTACTAGAACTAATTCAATGTATCTCAGAAGAGTCGCCTAATCAGAAAGGGTGACAAAGCAGTACTGTCTGTGTGCAGGGTCACTTCAGCATCTTTTTCTTATATCATGACAGGGATGCAGAAGTCAGGACTAGTCCTCTGGGCTTATGAGCCTGCTGCTCGTGCTATCTCAGGCAGTATGGATACTCCATTTATACTGCTAATCATAGGAATCATTATGCTGCTGAGTAGAAAAGGGCAAGATTACTGATTGATAAAAGTCTTCTATAGTCAGGTATTGAAGGAACAGGGAATTCCTCTGGTCTTTAAAAGGATATTTACTTTTTACTCACAATAAGGACATTTCACAGAAGTTGCATTTATTTTCCATTCTGCAATGCAGAGCTTCTTCCTGATATGTCTATGTACTATGATCTCATTGGGGAAGTACAATTAATGGTGGGATAGATGAGAGATGAAGTCTTCCTTTGAGGAACGCAGATCTTCCTCAAAATTACATTTCTGTCTAAAGAATTCCAAGGATTGCTCAGGTACTAGTCTTCAATAAGTCTGGAAATAATTTTGATTCAAGTTCCTCGATGTTTTTATTTGTACAGGAAAAGGACGAGAAGAATCTTGAAAAGAGCTTTTAATTTTTATTATATTTTCTCCTTTGTTGGTACTAAAGTATTTGTGTCAGGTACTTTTCTTGTGAGTTTGTCATTTTAAAAGAGACATTCCTACTAGATACCAGTTTGTTTATTGCGAAACTTTGCATGTGCCTCTCTGAGGTAAGAAAGTGACATAAGGATAGAGAGCTGAAGTGTTCAGAATTGTTCATCATCATTAGATTTTTATCATCCATAAAAATCTTCTGAAACCTTCTGTCCAACTGCTGCATAGCTTGGAGATGTTGAAAAGTCTGAAAGTTGATCAAGAGTAAATAATCTTTAGTTTGATCTCTCACCTGATTTACCAGGTTGTGAACAGCACAGGGTCCTACCTCTGGCCTGAAAACTCTGGGAAGGCTTCCAAGGGAAGTCTCACTCTCCCATGCCTTTGCAGTGGATTTGGGAATCTAATTCCTTGGGAACATACCAGGATGGATTAGCAGTCACATCATGGGATATTGTTATCTGGAGCAAAGGTCTGAGTTGTCCCCTGGAGGACTGGCTGGGGTAAGTAGTGTTGGAAGAAGGACACGAATTATTGAAGTTTTTCCCATCCCAGATGAAATAGCAACTGTAGTTTTGCCCGTTTCAAGGTGTTGGAGGAGCAGATACCCAGGGAGTTTGCAAGTTCTGCTAATGGAGCAAACAGCTCACCAAAAACTTCTGGTGCAAAAGTTGTAGGAGGAGCCATGACTGGGGTGTTCTTCAAAGTATCTTAATAAGAGTGTGGCTAGAACCTGAAACACATGGTAATTGATGCTGAATCAGAAAAGGCAGAGTGTATTTCACCCATTATAGGCAATCTTCTGAGAGGGAATACACAGATTTCTTGCATTTTTTTTGGATGGAAATATACAAGGTAACCTAACCTAGGGATTTCTCATCAGATTCCTGTGGCCTTTCCAGTGTTTTTGTCTATTTGTATTCATTTAGTGAAGGTAGCTGGTAGAACACTTGTGTGTTTGCACAAGCACGGTCTTGGGACACAGACAGCTCTGTAAGGCAAGCTGTGACAGTGCTGAGCTATCTGTTGTGCAAGTGAAGAATGGTTTGTTAATTGACTATGGTTTTATTTAACAACTTGTTTAAAAGAATTCATAAACTATTTTTTTCAGTTGGCATATTTGCTTCCTCCAATGTAGATTTCAATTTTTTATCAATTTTCTTCTCACTTTTTCATAATCTTTTTTGATTTTTTTAAACCAGCCAAAGCTGACAGCTGTTTTAAACTGGTTTGAAACCAACTTATTACTTCTTATGACTTCTTCTGTCAGCACCGGAGTCTGTGCTTAAAAGTATATGCATACGTATATGTATTTATATTTACACATATTTCATTTTACAGCATGAAATTATAAGGCAGGAACTATTCACTTAATATATCAAAATGTGATGTGTAGCTTGCACTATATTATACAAACAATACACAGTAAATCACATATATTTGCTTGTATATGACAGCCTATTTAAAGCTGGAGTCTCATGTACTTCAATTTCAAACTAATTAAAAGTTGTCCTTTAAAACTACTGAACTTGTATTTTGGCCCCACAGTAAATCAGAGTTTCAAGGTTCTGTGATTTCGACTAGCATAGCATATGAAGTATTTCTGAGCTTGCACACAGAAAGAGAAGCAAAAGTATGCAGAAATGTTCTGTAGTTAAATTCCATTACGTGTCACAGCTTTTATTTTTCCTCCCACTTCAATGTCTTTGAACTCCATGAGCTGCTGCTAGACCCCAGTCTTGGCTCTTGCCCCTCTTTGCAAAGAAATTCTTCCACAGTGTGGACCAAACAGTAACTTTCATGTCCACTGGCAAAGGAAGTGGTGAGTTTTACCCTAAGCACCTGCTGTGCTGGGACTGCCTCCAAGCACTCACCCTGCAGTAGGGAAGGAGGAGAGGGGATACAGAAGACTCTACAGCTAAGTCCCCTCGAGTGCTGGCCAGTGATGAAGTGCTGAGATGAAATGCTCTGCACTTCCCAAATCTTCTCTTTTATATTTTCTCTACCTGATAAATGGGTGGTGTTTTCTTATGGCCATTTTGCTGTGTTGTTCAGACCACTTCTTGCATTTTCTCTTCTGATGGCAGAGAAATCACTCTCAGCACCAGAATCCAACCTCTTCTGGCTTTTAATCAGGAACTACTACTGAGACCAGGGCAAAAGGCTGGGTGAGGCTATGTACTGGCCCTGCTGCTGGAATGCCGAATGTGCCATGTAATGTGCTGAAAGCCATTATTAATTAATGTGAAGCCTTTGACTCTTTTGGCAGGTTTGTTTCAAGTGGCTTATTTTCAGCTCTCCTTTTCAAATATATTTATTGTGTTTTGAAAATGAATAATTGCCCCAGATATCCCCCCTTAACTTTACTTTCATCAAAAGCATCTGACACACCAGGTGATAGTTTCATTATTGATATGATAATAGTCATGGTCATTTACGCTTTTTCTTATGGATTGGAGAGATCAGTGATAGGACACAGTTCTTGTCTGGGGGAGACATGTCAAAAGGCCTTTGCTGATGGGTTTCTGATAAAATATTTTGACTTGACTGGATTCAGGCATGTGCTCTGTGCTGCTGTGCTGGCTGACTTTCAAAGCTCTTGGAAAATGTGTCTGTGCCTCTGAGATCCTGTGCCAATTCTCTAGCTGTTCTGCAGATCAGAAGGGCAAGTTTCAGGTGTTCTGCTCTTCACGTGCAGAGTTGTAATTCGTAGTGCAGGCCAAGTTAATAACCTGATTAATTTACTTATACCTGGCCTTCTGCCACAGAGCGCAAAACATGAATCCTGAAGTAGGTGTCGGTGCGTTTGCTTATGAAACACGAGTCACAAACTGACAATTTTTTAAAACCTAAATTCAATATCAATATTGATTGGGGTGGGGAGGAATGATCAATGCCTACGTGTAGTTAATAATTAATGTAGTGCTCCAGAAGCCCTCTTTAGTGAAAAGCCATCATGGCTAACTTATTTCTAAAAAGTCAGATAGAAATAGAAATGTGTATTGTGAGTTTTAGCCCCTAGTTCTCCAATTATGGTGAAATCTTAAGGAAAAAAACCCCAACACCTTCAAAGATTTGTACAGGAAATGTTAGCTTAACTGTTTCCCTTGCTTGAGAAGAATTTTATTTTCCTTCAAGGCTCTACCTTTGTTACTTCTTAAGGCTTCTTATTACCACAGTGACTTTCAGCAATGTGTGTTCTTTAAGACCAGTAAACACAGATATTTCTCCTGTCAAGCTAAATTGCGTCTTTAAAATCCCAATTTTCAAAGATTTGCATCCTCTTGAATTTGCATGTGCATGCATATATGCATACATGCAAACCCCTAAATCCTTTTTGACACACTTTTAAGTTTCTTCTTGAATGTTTCTTCCTGTGCAGCAAATATTCTAAAGGCACCAACTATGAATACTTATTCAATAGATTTTAGATTTAGCTCAAAAGAAGATGAACATTTTAAAGCCAAAAGTACAGAAGGTCATTGCTTCTGGGAGAAATGGACTGTGTGTAAAGCATAGCAAGAGGCTAATTCTTTTCTCTGTCACTGACTCGCTTTTGAAACCTGGACAGATTTGGAACCAGAGGGACTGGCTTTTAATGGAAACCTGCTGAGCTACCACCTGTCTGCTGAGCCACATCTCAGCTCATCTAATTTGCAAAGTCAAACATATTAGCCTGAAGGACCACAAACATGGTGAAAACATAGGACAAGAAGACAGTCTTCATTTACGAATTTCGGATAGCTGCTTGATTCAGGACCTTGTGGGCTCAGAAACTTGTAAGCAGGATAGAATCCTGTAAAATGGCACCAAATAGGTGCTGCTAAAAGAGAGTGTACCCTATGTGCTCACACACAGAAAATATTGTATAATGAGTAATTAAGGCTTACATAGCTGTTTTCAAGATTTCTGTTGTAGGTCTGACAGCAGGATAAGGCTCCCTCCTGTATCAGTCTAAAGCATTTGGTATCATCAGGTATTCAAAAGGAAAAACATAATTTTGCAGCTACACAGAAGCTACTTTGCTGTGCCCATAACTTGAATGGTATAGACAGTTTTAATTTTTGCACCTCAAAAAGGTCAGAGCGGAGTTAAAAGTGTAGGGAAGATCACTAAAATGAGTAAGAGGATGAAAGAGCTTCAGATTAGCTTGGGACTTCAGTTTGGGAAGGCTTTGGAGTGTATAGCTAAGGTTTACGAAATCATGGAGATATGGTTAAGGTGGCTGCAGAACTCTTATTTTCCTTAAGTACCAAAAATTTAGGGAAGTCATTGAAACTGGTGAGAAACTATTTTAAAGGGCATGAGAGAGATGATGTCTTTATGTAGTGGGTATAACCTGCCTTGGATATTAATGGAGGCAAAAAGTGTCCGCAACTTCAAAAAGGGACAAGACAAAAAGGAATGCTGTTACAGGTCCATGAACACATATTAAAGGGAATGCACAGTATTATCCTGTAATTGATTGGTGAAGGAATATGGAGAGGTCATTTTCCTAGTTTTCTCATGGTCCTAGTTTTCTTCATATTCCTCAGAAAGGAATTTCTCAAGGAATTAATAAAAAAGTGATGACATTCTACTTGAGACTTCCTCTGCAGTGCTACACTAATTACTAAATACACATATTTATATGTGTGTATAAAAATGACAGAGTAATTTTTCATAAATTTGTATGTTTGGCAGGTTGGTCTTGTTACCTTTTCAGACCCAAATTCAGATAACTCCCCTGGAAATAATTTCGTAATTGTGCTTGGCTAGTTCAAACTGGGCAGCTGTCAGTAGCTGGCAGTGACTTACGCCCAGATGGAGCCACCCAAAGGGTTCCAGTGACCTGCACCCAGGGCTGACTGGGCTCAGGACAGGTACAGCAACAAGTACCATTGCAGGCATAGATATAGACGTACATGTCTCTGTCTCTGTACATGTGGGTAAATTGATTATGACATGAATGCTATCTTGAATCTATAATTAAGTCACTGTTATAATTGCAGTAAATCCTATTGAATCACTTTATGAATGTCAATGTAGTCATGATTAAGTACTTGCTAAACCCTTTTGTACCCTTATTTTTTTGCATCCATGTCATTTGCACCCTTCCCGGTCTCTGTGTAAATAATTTTGAATTGCTTTCCATTTGTGTGCTTCATCTGTGGAGTAAATAATAGAGTGAACCTTGACATTGAACTCTGTTATGTTGCACTTTCACAAATTTATATTAAAACTTGCTTTCCGCCAATGCTTTTGATGGTGATTCTCTAAGCCTCCCAAACCACCCATTGATGACAGAACTGTCTCAAAAGTAGGGTCAGAGCCCTGCTCCTTGCTGTGGGACAGGTTGGTTTGTTAGTCAGTGATAGCCATGTATGAGTGTGTTGAGGGGAGACATAGTCTGTTAACTGCACCTATCCTGATTTAAGTTGCTCGTTGGCTTGCACCACGCAGCTGGAATAAAAAAGTGAGCTGAGGAGCAGGGCCAGGAGCCAGGCAAGCTATATCTGGATTCCAGATAATGAGCTGGACCAGTCTCCAAAACTTGGTTTTCTCTGTCTTCCTGGTGGGAAAAGTTTATGAACACCTGAAACTGCTCCTCCCCATGAGAGTTTATGAAGGGAGAAACAGTTTTTTCATCTGGCTTTTGTCTTCCCTTGGCTCAGATTTGTATTGCTCACAGGTGTTTTTTAAATAGGCTTAGTAAAAGCTCCCAGTCCACCTGCAGAGTGCCATAATCTCACCAAATTTGTGCAATGCTGGAAGCCCTGTGCAAGATGCCTGAAATCTGAATGTGGAGAGCAAAAGAGGAATTCTTCCCCCTGTGCTTTGTGGCTGCAGGAGACATATGCCAGCACAGTATGCTCACACAGTTTATCTCTGGGCAGCCTCATTCTGGGGACAAGGAAGGTCCATTTACAACACTGGATAGAAGCCATCAGCAGCAGGAGCTTTTAGGAGCAGTGACAGCTTATGTAAAGATGATCTGCATCCTCCAGGGAAATGAAACAGGAGTTCACCCACTTGTTCTCCTGTAATCACACATCTGTAATACAGTCTAGAAATGAAAGACAGACGACAGCTCCCATGTTGTGCTGCTCATCTCCTCGTGAAGACAGAACTGTGCAGCAGCTGAAATTTGATGGACAGATTTCTCAGAAATAACAGGATAGGAAACCAAACTAATAGCTTTAGATGAAGGCATGGCTGTGGGTATTTTTTCATCTGAGCTCAGTTTTCTGTGGGTGAATATGATTATTACAAGATTTGAGGCTCACATCATTCATACTAGCAGTGTATTGAAATCACACAGCTTATTGATGTGGCCAGGCAGAATGAGATAAATTATTTCAGGCTAACAGCTAATGGCTGTCTCTTCCTTATGTTCCCAAAGGGCTTGGGAAAAGCCCTGTTAACCTTTCCTCTGTATTTGTCAAAGATTACTTTTTTGTCCACTGGGTCTGAAATATTTGATGAGTGCTTTAAAGGTATTGTCAAAATGAAATTTACTACTGTGTTTAATTCTGCAGATCATGTAGCACTATTTCTGATGCCCAACTGACTGAAGTGTAGAACTAACTTTCAGCAAGAACACTGATGTCAAAGTGCAGATATAAGGGGATTTTTTAGGAATTTAGATTGATATGAGGTTAAAAATGGCTTTTTTGTTTTTTTCCCAGTTATCCAGACTCACATCATTTTAGAAGTATTTACACAAAATTGAGGGGCATTCATACAGTGAGTGTGTACATATACAAATGGGCAAATATGCCGTGTTTACCTAAGACCCAGCAGTAGTAACTGGTGTTTTGTAGTGTAAACATCCCAAAGAAAAGACCAGCAATGCCAGTGTTCTTAAAAACACTGACTCGCTGACCATTTATTTTCTACGAGATTCACATCCCCCTCAAACCTCCAATTTATCTCCCTCCGTTCTAAGGTGTCCACATCTTCTTGGAGATGATACCTGGTTCCTGAAAAGGTTCAGAGGGTATGGGTGTGGTTTGAAATGCATGGGATTTGCTTGACAATGCTGTAAAGAGGAGAGGTGGTGGCATACCCAGTGCTTGCAGGCTGTGAGTGCTCCCTGGCCATCGTGAGGGGGAGGGCTGCACGCACATGTGAGGCTCCTCAGCCTGTGTCTGCAATGGCTTCAAGCCTAAATGCTGAGTGGGAAGACCAGGAGCTAACCCCCTATCTCATAGCTCTTCGTATTCACTGCTCAGCACAACTTCAACTGCAGCAGGCTCCATGCCAGACAGCACCGTGATTTATTCCTTGCTCTCAGCAGTGCTGGCACACTGTGCAGTTCTGGGTACCCCCACAGCTGCATGCTCTGTCTTATCTCTCTTCTCTTCACCTCATCAATTTGATGTAATAGCTCATGTGCATGAAAAAATCCCTGAGTTAAGAGGGTTAATGCCAAAGCCTGTGGCTGATGGAAGAGCTGCGAAGACTGTCTATGCCCTAAACCTGGCATCCTGCACATCCTGACTTGTATCTTCCTGTGGATATTGATATTGCTCCTGCCAGGTTTGGTGTTCTCCTGACATCGTGCCCAACTGCCACAAAACCACACCCAGTTTATTTCTGCCATGGCTCCATCTCTTCTTCATCCACCTTCCGGACCCCAGGCCTAGAGCTTCTGCTCATCTCTTACAATAAATATATTGGTGAGTGGAATTGTGTTCAGTTGCCTAAAAGCTGTTCTCAGTAGTTCCAGACAGTGCAACATGGGTTAATGACTGTAATTGGAGTTCAAATGTTCAGGTAGAACTGTAAGAGAAATGGCTTCACCAGAAGTGTAGTGACACAGCTCATGGGGGCTGTCAGACCTCAACCTTGGATCTTTCCAAGATGTGGCTGGACAAAGGACTGACAGACCTGTACAAGTGATGGTGATAGCACAGTTTCAAAGAGGAAGTTAAATTAAGCCACCTTCAAACAATATTTCTATGTTTTTGTCATTGTTCATCTTCTTAAATCATTGGAATGGTCCTTTGAATGTGTTTGGCCTGGGACCAGTACATGTGTCCTGAATCATCCCCAGGCATCACTCAGGAGTTAGCCTAAGCCATTCCCAATGCAGTTTAAGTGGTGCTGCCTTGTTTATAAGGAAAAGAGAATTTTAAAACATATTAACAAGCAATTCCATACAAGTTACGGAATCCATCCTCAGTTTCCAAGCATACAGCAAGCACATAACTGTTTAAATTTCCTAGGATAGATGTGTCCTGTCAAGGAATCAAGTGACAGCCAAAGCAGATGTGTTACCACTTGGCTTTGCCTCTGGTAAAGGCAATCACAATGTGACCATTTTGTTAGCTTTGACAGAGGACTAACAACATGTGCACTTATTTACTGGAGCATTAGGATCACTAGTTTATTACTTTTAAAGTTCTTTAAAACATGGGAATGACAACCATTTGTCACTGCTGTCAGGAGAGTAATCTAGTTGTGATCTAGCAGATATGTTTCTGAGGATTCTGCAGCAAAATAAAATTTATCATTGTCTTTCTCTGTAGAGATGCAGTGTGATGTTAAATTCAACTAGGATATACAATAAGAGGGGGGGCTGTCACATAATAATTTGGTTTCCAAGACCTGAAGTTTATTGTCTTGAATTCTTGGAGAGGGTTCTCCAACCAAATAAACGTGAGACTCTGGCAATCTTTGTTCAAGGTAGTGTAGTTCTTGGGCTCTTGTCTAAATGTGTATGTAAGCAAGTTCGTAATTCAGTGTTTTCACTTTAGAATTTAGCTCTTGCTATCTTTTTAATTTTAGGATGGATTATGAGAATTCTCTTTTGGGATCGGACCAGGGCACTTAGTCCAACATTCTGTCACAGGCATCATCTAGGCTCAGAATAAGTGAGAGCCTGAGATTCTAGAAACCAGTGCACACAGCCATTACTACCATATGGTGAAGAAAAAACTGCAAATAGCCCTGCAGCAAGGGGTCTGGAGTGAGAGATCAGGGAAACTCACAATAGCCGTATTCAGACCCTTTTTTCTGAACCAGTGGGTTTGCATTGCATCTGAAAAGTCTCCTCTGTTTCTGTTCATGCTTCCCATTGCCAAATGCTGAATGCAGAGGAGCTCGGTCTCTAGGGTGCTGTGCTTAGGCTAAGAGGAAGGACAGCATGCTGCCTCGAGGCACAGCTGGCATCCACTTCCCTCAGGGGGAAGGGAGACAGAGCAATACTGGCCCTGGGCAAAAGCTCATGCAAATAAGATGGTTCTCAAAGCTATGGTTAGAGTCTGCAGGCAGTCCTGCCTCAAATGACTCCCAAATTGCCATTTGGACTGTAACTGGGAAAAGTGGATGTTTGCATAGGCACAGGATTAGCCAGCTCTTCCTCCTAAAACCTTTCTGCAGAAGAAACTCTTATTTTCACTTCAGAGCTGGTGAAGTTGCAGCAGTGAGATTACACTTTTTCCAAAGATGAATGAAGATTTAGTGAGAAGGTTTGAATTAGAACCTGTCTTTCCTGCCTCCAGCCCTGAGCTCAGCCCTGCAGAACATGCTGCTTTCTTCTTCATTTCCTGTTTTCTTTATCCCACTACATCCACTTGGAGAATGATGAAGATATTTTATCTTCTCTCCAGGTCCAATCCCTGTATGTTCATTCAGTTAGTGACAGATTTGCTTTCAATTGTAATGCAGCATTCAGCTCATCAAGGCTTTTTTTTTTTTTTCTTTTTTTAATGTGTTTTAGTATTTCTAAAATTAAAAAAAAAATTTTTGTAGTGGCACTTTACAAAAGAAACATTTAATAGTAACACATAATTACACTCTATAGTTGTCAAACAGAATGGTGGTTAAGTGGCTGTCCAATACAGGTAGCAGCAATGTATATCAGGTAATAATTCTGCTTAACTTTTAGCTACAGTGTAATTATTGGTATTTTAGTCTGCATTTATTCCCATGTGAAAGTGCTGCTGTAATGTGGGAAAGTATTCTAAAATCATAATGCTTATCAAAGTTAATGTGTATCTGAGTGGAACTGAAAATGTCAATCACCTTAGAAAGAAAGTGGAGAATTTCTTATACTTTCTAAAATCAGTTGTTTAAAAAAAATAGGGCTGTATTAGAAGTACCTGACTCTTGTGTTCTGGAAAAAGTTCTGCAAGTATGTTATGTTTCCTTACTTTATAGAGTAATAGAAGGGCCATAAAAGAACATGGTACTTGAACACAGAGGGCAGTAGAATATAATAAAGGTCATTTGACATTACCCAGACAGGTAAGTGGCTGATAGTATTCAGTTCAGCATGTTTTTTATAGCACTCTAAATTAAACATCCAAAATTTTTAGGAGGTTGCATTTGAGCCTAGAAAATAACATGCTGGAAAAGCTAAGTCATCTCTTACATTCTTGAGGTCAAGGTATGTTTTCTGTAGTGTTTTGAAACCTGGATGCACTGGGAAGGCTTAGCAAAGAAAGCCCCACATGTAGTGTTTTGGGCATCTTAAGTTTATGTTTCTATAGGGATTGGTTTCCTTCAGCAGGAGAAGAGTGTAGGGATTTGGGGAGTGCAGCGTTCTCCTCAGACACTGCACATACTTGCACCCTTGTCATTTCACATCACTTGCAGCCTATTAACCTGTAATAGGCCAGACTGAAAATACACCTGACAGCCTTTCCTGCATTAGACAAAAGCAGAGAGGAAAATGCACAAGCAAATATGATAGCAAGAAAAAAAAATAGTCTATACTAGAAACATAGGGAAAAAATACTGTGAACATCCCTTAAAATTTCTAGTGGTTGCTCATGCAAAGTGTTTCTTTACTAAGCATTTCAGTGAAAGGGTGCTTGCCAAACAATGTCTTTTCTATGTCTGAATACCTATATTCATGTCAAAAGAGTGAGCGGCAGAGGAAGAAGAATGCTGGCTGGTTTTAGATGGATGTTATTTGTCCAGTTTTGTTGTGCTTGAATTTCTGAAAAGATTTGCCTGGGGAGCAGCAGAAGCATCAAGTGAAATGTAGCCAGTCACATGCCAAACAGAGATTAACTACCTCTTTATGGATTACCTGAAACAGGCATTTATTTATGTATTAAATTTCTCCTCTTGTTCTCAAGAATAACTGACAAGACAGGATTGTTTGCAAAGAGGTTAATAGCTAAACATGTCAGATTTATTCACCATGAATCATTCAAAACAACCTGACTCAGATTTCTTTTTCCCCTTGGAATAAAGTGCTGCTGATAGATAGAAAGGAAGGTTTACTGTCCAAAAGATGGAGCAAAGATACTGGTTGGAAATAGAGCTGAATCCTTTTGTAGGTACATAACTGCAGTAATCGTGCAGAAGTATTATTTGGTACACATATTTCAGAAGAACTTTTGGGTTCTTTTAGATGGTGGCTGCCTGCCTTCTTATCCAATGTCCTGAAATGAGTAATGCTATCTGTGAACCCCAACTGTGACCTGTATATTCCTAACAAAATAGGAGCTTTTTCATAGCTTTACTAAAATGTTGTGAATATTCCAGACCAGCAGGTGAGTTGGACACTTACTAAATAGTGGCAAGCAAACCTTCTTTGGTGTTAATGCTTCTAACTGCAAACATTAGGTAGATTCAGAAGCTGACTAAGCTGGAAACAAAGTGTTCTTGCCTACTGAAGCAGCTGGTAGCTGGTGACAGCTATCTCTGTATGGGATGAGCAAACTCTTTCTCACAGGCCTCAGTTTGAATCATAAGGTCAGAGATCACAAACAATGTAGCATCCACAGCCCATCATTCTGTCAAAGAAGAGAGGATAAAACACCTGAGAATCAGAAAAAATTAACAGAAAATTTTGATTCTTCCATCCTTTGAAGCTTATAGAATGAGCTCCTTCAGTTTTTCACTCACCATTAAAGTCTGATCATCCCCATTTTTTCCCACACCTATGACATATGCACATCAAAACTTCCTGGTAAGAATCACCTGTAACTTCAGCTCAGCTTCCCTTTTACTCCTGAGGTGTCTTTAAAACTTCCAAATTGCCTGGGAACTTACTGGGAGCTCTTTTTGCGAGAGAGCAGAGTCCCTCTTAACCCTTTGGCAACAATACCCTCTTTCTTCCCCCCACCCTGGAACTCTGCTCATTGAATTACTTTTCTCCTCAGCTAGGATGAAGTTAACATGTGGCACCAGAAAGTGCTCTGAGAGTGCCATCAGTTGGCATTGAGGCTGATGGACAATGGAAGACCAGATGCCTTGGGGAGAGACACTGGGGAAAGAGATCTTTCTGCTTTGCCGCCCGGACCTGAGGCTGGCTCAGCTCTGTAGAGGCAGAAGCCAACACAACTTTGTGCAGACAGTTGTCTCTGGCAGAGTCAGCCCTGAAGCATTAAGTGCAATCAAACGTAAGTCAGCAGGGCTATATAGTTCATTTCCCAGTGGTATTCTATTCAATAACGTGCTTAATGTTTTGATATATTTCAGAAGCATGGTAATAAAGAGATATATCTGTCCAATGTCATCTTTCACTTCTTTCAGTGCAGCCACTCTAGACAAATTTAGTATCATCTGTCCAAAGTGAAGCACAGAATAAAATCAGACCTCTCAAAACCAGAAAAAATACATTATTTAAATGCTAAGTCAGGCATACTTCTGAGTTTGGACTGAAAACTCCTCATACTCAGCACATCAGTTATTTCAATAGGTAATTCAAAGATGAAGAAGGCCATGACCAGACACTATTTAAAAATCAATTATGAAGTTTAGCCAGCATGCTATTTACTTCTTGGGCTTTCATCTAATGACTGATTAATTAAAAAACATATAAACCAAAAAAAGTCATAATTTTATCTATTTTTTCTTAATGGCTGAGCTGTGGTTTTTACCTTCTTGTAATGATTGTTTATTGACTTCACTTGTGTTTTTTTAATTGAGGTTTGCAAATGACCCACTTCTGTTGCTTCTCGTAGGAGTTTTCTGTGTTACAATATCTAAAACTTTTCCCATTAAATGCAATGCTGAAACTCCCAAGCATTTCAGCAGTCAGAGCTGAGGGATAACTCTCAGTTTGGTGTCAATAGTCTCAAGTGCCTGGTGCTGATGTTCATCTTATGGCTGCAGATTCAGGTCCTGGAGGAGCACAAATGGCTATAGCATAGAGTTATCAAAGTAAGAAAAACATGCATTATTTATTTACTAGGGTGGAACTGGAAGAGGGCTAGATACAGTAAGGCTAGATAGTGTCTCAGATATATCCTTATTGTTTGATGTCAGTCGAAATTATACTGGCATCTGTCCCATTTGAGGAACTAAATTTGAGCCATTACTTGGCAGCAGAACAACATTCCTATTGACCAAAACAAGCCTTTTTTCATTCCTGCAGACTGCAGACTCAAGTGATTTAAAAAACATGCTGGCTTAACACAAGCATAGTGAGGAGGTCCGATATCTTCGCGGTGTCTTCTTCCATGCACTGAATCTTGGTTAAAATCTTGGGCCTCATCTTTAAAATGCTTCTTAGAAGCTTGGATTTAAGTTGATCTGAAAGATTGTGTGAACATAAAAGACAGAACGTGGTTGTAAACACAGTTCCTTTAGCATTATAGTGTCTCTGGAGGTGGAATGTCCTTTGCTAGTGTCTTCCATCCCCACTAGGGTCCATTATGTGCCGTACAAGCACAGCTAATTATTGCATTAGGCACAAAATTTTGCCTATTGTCTGAAGTGAGAGTGAACAAACACCAAACACTGTTACTTAGTGCAGTAGTAGAAGGGATATTGACATTCTGGGAATGATAAAGCTGCACGGTTTTTTGTAGAAGAGGATGAGTGGCTGATCACTACTCCCAAATCCCTCTGAGCTTTGTACATGCAGCTGCTGAGGTTATGATGATGAGTCTGGTCCATTAAGAAAGGTTTTCAGAAATGTCACTCAGCTTTATTTAACAAACAGAGCTTACTGGCAAGTCTCATAGCATGAGACTGGGAGGTGACTGAATATGACCTATGGAAAAGGCTTTCGGTCTGAAAACTGGGGTAAACAACAGCAACACAGAGAATATTTGACTGTTTGAGAACTCACTCAGCTCCAAACCATACAACCAACTGACTTGGCACTGCTGTCTCAACAACAAATGGCCAGCTAGCAGTGACAGCCCAGCTGGTGTTCAGAGTTCAGATGCCCCTAAAATTGATCCCAGAAGCAGCAGCCAGGAGATCTGACCTATTTGAAAGTGCCAGAAAACTCTTGGGCTTGGCTGGCATCACACAGAGCTTGTTTCAGCAAGAGGCGGACGGAGCTCATGGTTTTGCTTTGCAGTTTTTATGTTCTAACAGTGTCATTTTGTGTCCTGGGATTTTGGATGCAGACTGGCAGATGAATGTAGCTTTTTATGCAACTTTTCATGCATTGACTGTTTCATGTTTGTGACTTTTCTTTCACCAAAAGGGAATAAGATCTGCCAGCTGTTACTTGACCACCATCAGCATGGAGGCCTGTTCACATTGCTCGCTTGTGTGTCTCAAACTTTCTGGTGGATGTTCCCTGGCTGGTTTTGTCCAGCTGACTCAAGATCATAGAATCACAGAATAGTTTGGGTTGGAAGGGACCTTAAAGATAATCTTATTCCAACTTCCCTGCCAAGGGCACCTTCTACTAAATCAGGTTGCTCAGAGCCCTATTCAATCTGGTTTTGGACACTTCCAGGGATGGGGCATCCAGAACTTTGGAAAATCTATGCTAGTCCCCCACTACTCTCTGAGTAAAGAATTTCTTCCATATATCTTTTTTAGTTCACAGTGATTACTTCAGAGAAATTAATTACTAATTAGAAAACTTAGCCCTCATGACTAGATGCCGAACCTGGCTTATACTCACACACAGCTGCATACCTTTGGGGCTGGATTTTCTTTTTATAAACACAGATAACATGCTGAACTATTTTTACCTGTGATTCATGCTAACAATAAAGTATTGTTATTTTCTCTCTTATTCACTGGCCGCCTATTACCACTGTGATGTTTTCTAGTCCCAATATACACAGTAAACTAAAACAGTGGGACCAATTTAAACATAGGCAGAGAGGCAGCCATCTGTGGCTGTAAGCACTGCTAAAGTTGTGATGGTGAAGGAAAGCCAGGATCCTGCCTCTGACTTTGCCAGGGCTGGTGCCTGGAAAACCAGGCCTGCTCTTGAAGGAGACATGAGGGCTAAGGAGGCAAAAACTCCTACTAGGAAATGGAGTCTGTACTCTAGATGAGATTTTCCAGCTGGTGAGAGGAGAGAGATCCCTGCCCTCCACTTGTCTTACCACCAAAATGCACTGAGCCCTCTCCTCCAAACTGGCCCTCCTCTGCTGCTCTATTGCTATCTCCCAATTAATTTTGTCATGAGAAGTAGTGGGCCAGTTTTGAAAAATAAAAAATTCATCCAACTATATCCCTTGCTAAGTTTTTTTTAATCTTAAAATACCTCAACATTAAGAGTTTGGTCCTGTTTATCCTGAGTCTGTGGTGAGAGGAGCCTGGCATTGTTTTCAGGACGTGGTCTGCAACTCAGATGTCTGAGAGCATGTCTATTAAACTGCAACTTACCACCACAATGTATTTACAAGCTATTAAAGTCTATATTTTCCTTGACTTTCATCGGTAGCATTAATGTGATGCAAGTATGACCTAACGGAAAGAATATCAGATCCTATGGATTCTCAAAGTCATTGTGGACACTGGCTTTGCTGCTGAAGAGTTACTCTTGTCTATGGCTTCATAGTCATTTTTCTGGCTCCTGCAGTACAGGATGCATTTTAAATTCCTACCACAAATCCATGAAGAAAAATATTTATAGTGCCTGTGGAAGGTAATAATTTCAGATATTTATTAAAAAACAAAACCCCATGCAATTCTTCTTCTAAAATAAGTAAATTTCAACCCTCTACTTTTTTTTAAGAGTAAGCAGCATCACAGGGAATTTGGTGTTTAATATTCTATGTTCATAGTGTTACTGAAAATGGCAAGAAAGTAAACTCTCTAACACTAATTTTTGTCTTAGAAGGCAGGCATTCTTTATTACAATGCTGGATGCTTGAGGGGATATTTCCACCAAAATATCACGCATGTGGATGTAGAAAAGCTCCTATATAAATATATATACATATATATGCACACGCTATATTTTACATACATATTAATTGGTTTTCACAAAAGAAACATATGTATGATATGGAACAAGTAGCCTATTTCCCCTCCCATTGGTACATGCATTCTCTTGTACTGGGGTTCTCTCTGGGTGGGCTTCGTTGGGCACAGACCCTAAAGTTAGACTTGACTGTCTGATGAACTTGATGTTACTTCCCAGATATGGAGCTGAGTTGGCACAACTAGTCTGGTTTATTCCTTAGGAGACCCCTAACCAAACAAGTGCATTCATCTGTTCCTCTGCTTGGTTAGTGTTTACCTGGAACTCTGTCTCAAAAATTAATTTACAAAGGCTTTTCTGGCTCTGGATGTTCTCAGAAAGTTACTAAAAAGGGATGGGGCATCTGCATATTTATCTGAGAAAAACACATCCAGTTGGAATCTCAGAAGAAATATGTACAATTGTAGACTTTGGATAGTTTAAGAGATCTGAAATGATATTTTTGAGTGTTATTTTTGCATCTCTGACTACCAACGAGGAAACATTTCCTGAATTTGCCCATTGGCAAAAGCAGCTGTTCAATAACAGAACAGGAAGATATCGTTGTAGTAACATTATAATTGTTATATTTTTATAGGCTTGGTAGGAGTACAGCCCCAAAGAAATGCATCTAAAAGGCAATTTTTATTACTTAATGCAAAGCTCCACTTTGAAAGAACATTGGTTACAAGTTCCAGTTCAGATTAATTTTACCTGATCCAAAAGTGGAGTTACCAGACCTTAAACTGTACAAAATTACTGGTGTGGGCTGTAGTATAGAGGGGAAATGGGAAGTGCACAGGTCTGTGTGCCCCCCAGTCCTTCTGCAGAAGATGGGTGCTGGCCTGGACATGGTATGAATAAGCTGTGTTTTGCTGTGTGAAAGATGAATTAACATTTTTCACCCTTCCTGTTGTCTCTGAGAGGAGTAGTTTTGGGTGCTGGCCTGATTTTGGACCTGCTGTCGTTGTGTTGTCATTAGCACTGCCAACCTCAGACAGCGCCAGTTTGGTGCTTGCAACATCAAGACTTTCCTCTCTTTGTTGGTCCCTGAGTTTAACATCACTATTGGGTTATCACAGCAGAAATGGACTCCCTAAACCACAGCTCACTGCTATTGGACCTTTTCATACAACTGAGATGCTAATTATGGTTTTTTATTTTGGCCTTGACAAAACAAATTTTTGATTATCAATTAAACTCTGACTCTTGAAGGAAAAAAAGAGCAAAATTATATCTTCTGCAAGTAACAGGGCTTTCTTTTAAAGAAAGGCAGCATTTATAACTTTTCATTTCATTAGCAACTTCTAAATATCTGCTAACAGGTTTAAGCTCTCCCCCACCCCAAACCACTGGCAGAAAATCATATAAGAACTCCAGACCTTGGTTATAACTATGACAGCTCCATCTGGGTAATTAGATTTATCAGAAATTACAGCCTTATCAAACTTCCACACTTACCTGTCTTGCACTGAGCATTTTTTGTGATTATATGCCTAATCATGGATGACAGAAATGCTGACTGTGTAGTGTCGTGAGGAGAAGTTGATGCAGGAATGCCTCAAGGTACCAAAGCGGTCAGGGAACCACAGGGGGTGGGAGTGGAATAGCCCAAACGCCTGCTACACCATACTGATATTATTGCAAATAACAAGTATTACATATGGGTTTTCTGAGGTATGAAATGTCTTCTGCAAGTGGAGGCTGTGTGAGATCTTTTTCATCTGGAAGTGTTCCCACAGCCTTTGTGTAAACAGTAGCTTCTATGTAGGTATTTCATTCTTAACAAGCAAGTAATATTCATGCAGATGAATCATAACAACTATCTTTCTAGTCCTCTAAAATTTCCTTTTTGCCATGGGAACTTGCACCAAAGCAAGTGAATCTCTGGAATTACTGAGTGTGTTGTGGTGTGACTGGATTCAATGGGAAAACAACAGCTACTGAGGTACTTCATTTTTCTCTGGGATTTTCTGAGGCTCAACTGGACAAAGAAACTGGACTTTGGTACAGGCTCTACCTACTTATATTATTTTGTCAGATTATGTGTTTATTTTTGAATGGTTGTCCTGTAAAAGGAGAGGATATGCTGGGTTAGGCTGTAACATGCATAGATTAGAGCACCTCCCTTTCCATTTGCCTGCATGGAACTATGTTGTAGCTCTGGCCTAGTCTTAATTAAAATGGAGTTTAAATTCTACATATTTTGAATTATTTTTTGTAATTAAATTCAAATTCTTCAGGATTTAATTTGCATAGAGGGTAAACCAAATATGCTTAATCCATCTGTGGTCTGTGATACTGACCCTTGTGGCCAAATAAGTAACACTGAAGAATGAATTTACTTTCTCTGCCTGTCACAAGGCAAGGATGTGGATAGGGCATCAGAAGGAAGTGGACAAGGTGTGGACAACACCATAAAGTCTTTGAGAGCCACCACACTCCCTTGTCAAAGCCTCAGTTTTGTTGAGATGAGCTCCAAGAGTCTGAAAACAGAGTTTTCATGATCCACAGGACACACTTTCTTCCAAAACTGCTGCAAAACCAAGTCTGATACATCAGCATATTTTGAATGTCAGATACGATTTATGAAATGAGGTTTCAAGCCTTATTTCCTTTTATTACTGAATAAACGTTTTTCAAATGCTTATTAAGATAACCTGAGATTCGAGAAGGAAAACAATGAATCACTCTCAAAGAAGAAATTAATCTTTAAGAGAATCCTAAAAAAGAAGCATTTATCATTCATGCTTCTTCATTAATCTCCCCAGGCTGAGTTACTGCCCCATCTGTGTGACTGATGCTATCCCTGAACAGTGTTTTTTCCCACATCCTGCTTTACCTTTCCCTGGTTAGACAGGCCACCCACCCATCTGGATGAAACGAGTAGCTGGAGCTCCTTCAAGGTGATGCGACAATGTTTCTCTCACTTCCCCCATTGCCATTCATATTGCAGCCAGTTCAAAGAATGAACACAAATCAATACTCTCAGCTGCTGAAATCAAGCAAACCTTATGGGCTGTTCTGTGTTGTCTTTCATGATTAAGTTGTTTTCCAATAGTGGTTTCTTAGGCTGCCATTACAACAGGAAAAAGAGCAACTTCTCCAGCTGAAGAGTTGAAAGACAAATTTGAGTGATATTGTTTGATCCCAGTCTTCACACAGAAACACCTGCATTAAAAGCTGAAAGCTTAAAAGTATTAAGACCTTCTCAGGCAGTGTGGTTTTCATGCTTATGACCAGGTCAGAGGTACTTATTGTTTTCACCCAGGCACCCTTTGGTGAATGATCTCTTTAATCTGCTCCATCTGTTTAATTTCTTGTCCAGTTTAAAACTGTTTTATTCCTACAAATCTTCTCTGTCTTATTACAAAAGCACTACAGTGAAACAAATTACTAGCTATACTCATCTGTATGTTAGCTCAGAGATTGATTTTTCCAGCTCACATCATCAGTAACGAACAGAAAAGTTTGGAAGTGTTTCTGCAATTCACTAATGGATCTGCTCTTCATCCCACTCAGTGCAGGACTGGACTAGTGTTGCTAGTAATTTGTTTAGAGCTCTGTTTAAAAAGCCAGGAAGAGAAGCAGGGGTCTAAAAAGTTATCTGTGCACACTCAAAAGTTGTTAGTTTCAGTTTCTGTGAGTAGTAGTGGCTCCCAGTAGTACCAGAACTAGACTCCCTGTGTTTGGTATGGTACTGGAGGGAGGGCTATCAAAAGTATTATTTATCATGGTTGGTGTTGAGCATGAGGATATGTACAGTCAGGGAGACATTGGGACCCTGGAGTTTCTGTGCATGTTTCTTAGAGATAAGAGGTTTCCTCTGTGTTCTGTTGAATTTGGAATAGGTAGTCAGCAACTAAATTGCATTAATTCTGAAAATGAGAATTAAAAGCCAGGTACAGGAAATATTGATTTAGGGAAGAAAAATTCAGCACTTAGCTGAACCTCTATGTAAGAATTAAAACTTAGTTGTCTGAAGATGACCTGTGGGATTTTTTGGGATTGATTATATTCCAGACTGAACTGGTTATACTTTTTTTAGAAAGAATTTTTATCAAACATTGGCGCATAACTCCTGTGTCGTGCACACACACACACACATACGCAATGGAAAACCTCTTTTATTTCCATAATATAATAAAGATCTCTCCCAGTTTTTGACAAAGATTGATCTGAATTTGTTTCATCTGTTGTTCCACCTATCTTCAACGCATCTTCCTTTCACTTGGCCTGGCTTCTACTGTCAATATGTAATTATCCACTGGAAAGCATTTCTTTTTAGAGTTGTCAGCGGACAACAGAGCCAAAACCCACAGCTTTGCCCAAGGCCATAGATGAAATACTGAAGTGAAGCCAGAATCTACTATAACAGTAACTAGTGGTGACTTTAACGTGTAAAACTACAGCACTGTAGCAGCTTGCAGGACTCCAGAGCAGCCAAATATATTCTTCCTCTTGTGATTTTATGTATTTTTGACAGTGCTACTACGAAGCAAAATCTCCTGAGGCTGGATCTGGGCTCTGTGGCAGGCCTATTCTATGGCCCACGTCACAATGCTTTTAGAAATCCCATGTACAGAGGCAGTGGATGAAGTCTGCAGTAAGCAGAGACCACCTGGGGCTGTGTTCTTTTCCATTAAGATTGTAATAGAACTGCTGGTGATCTACTTGTATGGGAGCAAGATTCAATTACACCTGTTTTAAATGTTATATACAAATGAGAAATATTTTTATTAAAACATTATCAATTCTGTTGAAAAGACAGTTTAAATGGCATGCTACCACAACTGTGAATTAAACCCTCCCCCAAACAATAAGTAGATAGTAAAATAGGAGATCACATTTCAAAACATATTGACTATATTGATTGGACAGAAATGGGCAGGATGAGAGAAACTCCATGGCTTCAAACAGAAGAAAACCAAATTATGACAATTTTCGTTCATACCCTGCAAAGGCCCAGCTATACTTTAAACTGAATTGTTTCTGCTGTATTTTTAAAATACTGAAAGTTATAAAAAGTCTTCAGGAGATGATACAAATGATTTGCATTATACCAATATAGATTTTATGCCTATGCTGTAGCCATCACAGTTCATTACAAGACACTACACTGCACTACACCACACCACGCTACACTAATACAATATTGTGTCCCAAACTATCACTGATAAGGTTTTCCTCCTTATACTGTAGTGTCATTTTAATCCTAAAATGACAATATCACAAAGAAGCAGTGGATTTATTCACATCAATGAAGCTCACTCATATACTTGCCCAGCACTGCCATGTGCATTTCCCTCTGTGTTTGTATAGCTGGAATGGGACTGTCAGAAAGGAACACTTGCAGGAGCAAAGAAGAGTGGTTTTAGCAATATGAAATCATAGCAGACATTCCAGTTATCCCATTAAGATAAGGTGTGACCTTTAATTGAATGAGTGATACTTTGGAGGCTGACATTTGGTTTCCCAGTGTGCTCCCAGCATGATGTAATTTGTTACTAAACAATGGGTGGCATCCATTTGAGGCTAAAACTTTCTTCAGCAAGCGCACAATATGTTGTGAAAACAGCAATTGCATTTTATGACTTGCCAAGCACTCTTTTGACGCAGCGCGACTTTCCAGTCCTCGTGGCTTCTAAAAGAGCCTGGCCGCTGGGGAGAAGGGTGAGGTCGCTAACCTCACGTGCCCGGCAGTCTCAGGGAGAGCCTCTGTCGCGCTCGCCGATGGGGGGGGG
>VZRF01006104.1:72171-158799 GCA_013396875.1 Vireo altiloquus
TTTTTTTAATGGAATGAGCCCTACAAGAGCCAGGTCATCTCACTTGAGAGAAATAGGACAGGCTGTGTTTTAATGCCACATTCCTGTTATTGTCACTGGGGACTACAAGTCAATGCTCTTCTGCTCAGAGCTTGTGTCTGCAGCTACTCTCCCAAAATCACCTGTTTACACCAGTTCTCTTGCAGTGAAGGTGAGCTCATGCTCTGCCCAGCAGTATCTTTATCTGGTAACTGAACTATTAGGAACTGCAAAATGCTCAGTGATGGGCAAAAATGGGTTATTGGAAGCTATCCCATCTGGGATTCAGCACTGCTTTTGCCCCCACAGACCAACTGCAGAACCCACAGGCTCTAGAGTGTTCCTTGGTCTTGGGCAGGATCTGAGGGATTAAAATCAACAGCAAATGGCTGCTGAGGGCAGATAAATAGAAAGAGAGCAGGATGGACATATCCATCTGTGCACATTCTGTTCTGAGAGTGCTGGACCCGGGGAGAAGTGTAGGTTACTGGGATCATAGGTAAGTACACTCAGAGATTGGAAAATAGGTGGTGTCTGTGACAGCTGTAGGGACTACAGCAAAACAGAAAGTGTTTCACTGAATTCTATTCAGAGTTTTCTCTTTTGGATTTTTTTTTGTATTTTATTTTGCAGGGTGGTTGGAGGTTTCTTTCAGGAACATTTAAGGAAGGCAGAAAACTGGCAGAACACAAAGAATAAATGCAAATGTTCATCATTAGTATTTTGCATCTTTGTCTTGCCAAGTGCCAACAGGTAGCAAAACTGTCAGCTCCAGAAGGGCGAGTCTGCTGTTGGCAGTTGCTGGCTTGGACAGGTTTTTCCAGCTTTGTCTACTGAGACCTTGAAAGTATATCAGGTTTGCTGAATCTGAGTGAGCTGGCATGTCACACCTTTGTTGCCCATTAGTACCTCCACATTTTTGACAGCTAAGGATTGTTCTGTAATTAATTTTCCATCTCTACGCAGTTGTTAAATTCTATTATTCCGTAGAAAATGTTTCTCAAAATGTTTCTGGACTTTCCTTAGTAATAACAATTTTCCCAAAACAAGCAGAGCAGAAGCTAGCCTCAATTTCTCTAAAATTATTAGAATCTAGGAAGGTAATTATACTAGTTCCACTGGTGCCAAACAGCATTTACAGTAGGGTGTTTTTTTGTATCCAGTCCAGTTATTAATTTTCTTTAATAATTTACAATTTGATTGTCATCATGGCATCACTTTGCTTTGTACCTATGAATAATGGTACTGTAGCCAGGAAGCTGGCCAAGAAATGAACAATAATATCTAAACTCTTCAGCCATGACTAAGAAGAGAATTTTGAATGAAAAACACCCAGTCTCTGCCAGGCCAGACTGCCAGGAGGGTGAGACCAAGTGCTGGAGGGAGGATTTTTCTTCACTGCACCTCTGCATTGGCTCCAAACTCACTGTATTTAGGCAATACAAAAATGACTAGATCATCTAAGCCTTAAGCTTGCTAAGTAATAAAAAATGCATGTTGACCTTCGTAATATTGCTTGGCCTTTAAAAATAAGTTTTAGATAGAACTCATAGTGAATCTTCTCTATTCTATTTGTACTTTGAGACTAGGGAAGAAGTTGAAATTACCTTCAAAACCTTGCCCTCCCATGTTGTTTTAAACTGAAGAGTGAATTGTTTGTCTTCTCAGGAGGTAGTGTTAAAGATCTGTTAGTAAACAGCTGTCCTTCTCTTCATCATCGTCATCATCATCACCATCATCATCATTACTATTATTACTATCTCTCTCTCCAGCAGAACCAGTGCACTTTCTGCTTTGGCTTGAACAACTAGAAGAAGAATGATTACAGACTTAATCTGTTAAGTACCTTCTCTGTAAGAGTTGAAACACTGCATATTATTTGCACAACAATGAAAGAGAAAAAAGAAGCAACAAAAGAATGAGGAAAGGAAAATTAAAGGAAAAGGAAAGAAAAAAAAGGAAAAGAAAAAGGAAAAAGAAAAGGAAAAGGAAAAGGAAAAGGAAAAGGAAAAGGAAAAGGAAAAGAAAGAGAAAGAGAAAAAGAAAAAGAAAAAGAAAAAGAAAAAGAAAAAGAAAAAGAAAAAGAAAAAGAAAAAGAAAAAAGAAAAAGAAAAAGAAAAAGAAAAAGAAAAAGAAAAAGACACTAAGAAACAGTCAGAAAAAGTTTTCAATTTTCAGTCAGAAAAACCCAGAAGATTCCAAGGCCATATCTTTATTATGCATTTGTTGATGGGAAAGCAAATCTCTCTAGGTTCTTATTAAATTGTTACATAAGAAAATGACATATTTTACACAATATCAGTAAAGTGCCCGTGGGCAAAACGTGATGCAGGATGCTGGTTGTATTCCCAGTAGAGGGCACTGGAGAACTTATTCCGGCTCACTGCCAGGACACTGTATTGGAAGCACGAAGAGCTGGGTATTTCACAACAATGCCTATTCTTTGAGGTCAATATAATCTGAATGCATATCAAAGAAATCCATATGGGCTGTTAATAACCATCCGAACATTTTTATCTGTGTGCTATGTTACATTCTCTTTTACAAGGTTTGAACTAAACTCCATAGGCTTGCAACTGTTGAGTACCATTTCTGTAATGAGTGCTAAACTACCTCTGCCTTTTTGTTTCTACAGTTCCAGCTTCAATGAAAACTTCTATCATGGAGTGATACTACACAGGGAGCCATTAATTTGGATATGCCTGCTTCACAGGGGACTTCCACTTGTCTCTGATCATTAAATAAACCAATTTATATTGCTTTGCAGTAAATACAATGGCCACAAAATCTTACTTGAAATTGTTAGGGGAAAATGCACTACCTAAAATAATCTAAATATTAATTTTAGTTTTGGAATGATTAAACAAGAATGCATTACAGAATGTTCATTCAGCAGCTTTTGGGTGGTTTTGACCAAATTCAAATTCTGATCGGATTTAACTAAGATTTCCTTAATTTTAAATTTCCTGGTGGCATTTGTGTATTAATTTGTTATTAGACAACACTAGGACCAAGGCTTTTTTAAATTTTAAATGCTTTTTTTCTGGATTGTTTGTGTTATGTTCCTTATGTAGTTATCTTTGAATGCAATTTTGGGTGAACTCCTTCCTATTTGTGAGAAATGTATTTTGCAAGTTGGTTTTAGGCTATATCTTCTTTCTCCATCCCATTGCTCCATAGAGGATTGAGTCTAGCCTAGTACCTGGAGTCTAAGGTGAGATCCTTGCTTAACCCTTAGAGCTACATAAATAAAATGAATAAAATAAAATATGTTACAGAATAAAAACTACTGAGATGCACATTTAATTAATTTTGCTGATTAAAGATTGGTTAAGTATACTGGTTAAGTATAAACAAGTTCCTCTTGCTGAGCTAAACAGAAAATGGTCATTCAAGGTAAGCGCTATTTCTCCTCAATGCTTTTCCTTTTCCAAGGAATAGCTAACAAACATAATTAATTAGCCATTTCTTTTGTTGCTTTGCAAAAGCAGATGATGCTGCAGGCATAAACAAACAGCTTCTCTTTTGATAGAGCTTACTAGTTTGGAAACACTCTATATTTACTGTGAGGAATGTCACTGCAACCAGCAGCGTTGCTCATTTTCAGTTGAGAGCAGTGTTTACATCCTTCTGATTAAGTCATAACTTAACCAAAGAGGAGTTTGAGTTTCAAATGAAAATGGATGCAAGGGAATGTATCACAATGTGTTTTCCTCCTACTTTCCTTCCACCTTCTGTTCCCCGTGCTCCCCCTCCAGGTTCTCTTTGCCGCTGTTTTTCCACCACTGTACTTCTCGTTCCCTCCATGTAGCCTGTTGCCACCACCATGCTTTCAATGCTGCCTTCACCATCACACCTCCCAGTCCGCCAGTGAAGGTCCTCCTGGGTCCAACTCTTCTTGAAATGTCTTCCTGTAAAATTGCTGTATTTTTCTCTTTTATTTCTCATTCATCCTCTGATACCCCAGCCTACCCTGTGGTCCTCCCACATTTCCCTTCTCCAGGGGCTCTCCATTCCCCTCCTCTGGCTCTTCCATTGTTCTCACTAGTGTGTGAGATATTTCCCTGCTCCTCACTGACCATTGCTGGTCGAGAGGAGCTTGCTTTTTGTAATTTGTGACTCTAAGGAAAACATGCATGTGTCCTTTGACCTGCCAGTCAGCTGTCTGCCAGTACAGAAGGGATGCACATTTATCAGTCTGCTGGCCAGGAAAACCCATGTTCTGGCTGGAAATTACTGATGCTCTGCCTTATACCCTGATGGAGTGGACAGCATGCATGTGCGAGCTTTTCCTTAGGACTTGCTTTGCAGCAAGAAGGGATAAATTCCAGTTGAAGGGTTCCATCACAAAAGTAGTATTTCAGTGCTTACCAGAAGTCTAGGAAGATTACACTAATACCCTGATGATGAGTGAAATAATTGTATTCACTTGCAAATACAAGTCAAATGCCTTAACCACCAATATTTTTGTTATTGGACGGAAAGCATTAGTAACAGGATGATAGTAAATTTGTGATGGTGTTACATTAACTGACATTTGCAGTCTTTTCTCCATAGGCCTGTCCAGCTGGTGGTCTTCCCCCATCTGCAGTAACTCTTAGCTGCACTCTACAATTTTTTGTCTTACTCCATAGAAAGACTTCGTTTAAAGTGAGCTAACATGTTGGAGTTCCTGCTATCTGCTTCTCCTCCTCCTGTTGGCAGCCCTGCTGTAACCCCTTTTACCTTTGCTCTCTTCTGGCCTCTGAGCCTTGCTGTCTGCCTTTCTCCCCCAGTTATTCCCAGTGTCCGTGTTCATACCATCCCCTACTCTGCTCTGTCTGACAGCCTCCCCCATAGCTTTGATATCCACCCATTATATGATGTGCAGGATTCCCACCTGTATTCCCACCATTCTCCTGTGTCTCAACTTATAGCCCAAGTGTCCCTCTTTTGAGACCTATTGCTTTAGATTAGCAGGTCTACAAAGATTAGGGCTGTTTGGACTCCATTAACAGGCTTTAGGAGGCCAAAGGCACCTGACATTTTTCCCACTTCACAATATGACTCTCTTTTAGGAGGAGAAACAGCTCCTCAATAAAATTGAAGCAGAGCGAACTAAAAACAGTGTCTGGTCTGAGCTCACTATGCTCCAAAAACCTGCTGGGACTGAAACTTGCAAAGTAGAGTGTGGTATGGAAGACAGCTTATTTAGGACTAAATCTGCTCTATCTGTATCTTCTGGAAAGGGAGCTGGGATGGCTCAATATTTTTGACAATTGACCCAAAAGGTGATGTCATCGTTCTGCTTTTTCTCTGTGATCTACCTTTGCATCAGGATGTTTTGTTACATCTGACTAGCATACTCCGGCTGGTGTTGTTCATTTGTGACCTTAGTTTCATGTTTGCATTAATGCAGAAAAGCAAGCCCCAAGCATTAACAAAGTTATGAGCATTCCCTAAAAACACTTTAAAGGAGGAAATGGGACCTTTATCCTTTCTGTTTTTTTTTTCTCAGGCTGCAGTGAGGTGTAACTGAATTTGCAAAAGGATGAGCACTTTGAATTATCTCTGTTGAGTAGCCCCATTTCAAAGAAACACCAGCCTGCATTATTGTTCTCTCTTCAGTCCTAAAAGCTCTCCCTGGCATTTAAACAACAGATCAATCACTTCAGCACTTCAGCTCCAGGCTAAGAAATCCTTCCTGCAATATTAGGGCAGGTAGGCTTTCAGCTTGACATTCTTTTCAGCACAGTGATTGCAACTTGCAATTATAAATTTAATCTTGCCTTATGAAACTGTAAGATCTTATTCTGATATGGAGATCTAAATGCTAAAAATTTGCATTTTCTTATGAAATTCTTATGAAATACCTGAATTCCTAGTCAATGCAGCTTTATTGATATGCAAAACCATTCTGATGAAACATGATTAATTCAGAGCCGGGATAGAATGACTTATCTGCAAAAAATAACATATGCAACACATGACCTCCCTTTACGTTCATGGAATATAATTTTGAGTATATCCTGATTTCTTTCTCTTAGTTTGTTATTCCAAACAGTTCCACTGTAAATTTAGTTCTGTTGATCTGCCTGGGATCTATGCCTAGGCCTGCCTTGTAGGCCTGGCAGAGAGGCTGCAGCTGGGATATGCTACTGACTTATGACCAGTTAGTGAACTGAACGGAAGTTTCTCTGCTTCTCATGAGATCCACACAAGCACTTTCAGCAGGAGGGCTCAGAACTGCCAATCTATATCCTTGTTTGTCGACTGGTTGTGAAATGTATTGCTTTGAGTGGCCCTGCCAGGGACATAAGTTGCACTGGTTCTCCCTGTGAGTCCTGCAGGTAGCCAGTGTCCAGGGTTTGTGGGCAGCTCCCCTGGAATGAGGAATTGCTCAGCTCTCTATCTTGAGAAAAAGTATTCACCAGATCTCTCCTGAACAGGGAAGAAATAAAAGTGAAATAATTTATTCATTCACAATTTCAAGCTTCTATAGAGGCAACACTGTATCAAAATGCTTCTTTTCTATGAGGACACAATTTCCTTTTCTTATTTGGTGGGTTTTTTGGTTTTATTTTTCCCTGTAAGCTTTCCTGCTGCTGTGTGTGTCTGCAGATGCACACATTACTCTCTTAATGGACTCAGCTCATGCAGCTCAATTTCTGTGCAGGAATGTTTTGGACTGCTATCTCCTCCTGCAAGTGAAACAGCAACTTCTACTCCATCCTGCATGGAGGAGACGTGTCCAGCAGTTCTCTCCCACTCCCCAAGGGAATAAAGGTAATGCTTTTCACAAAGGAAAAAAATTCAGACCATGACCAGAACAAATTTAGTCTTTCCCAGCTAATTCATTCCGTATTCAGATGTTGCTATTAATTGCTACTGTTAGAGAAAATGTTACATTATTTTTTTGATTCTGAATAAAAGAATAAAAATTCAAATCAAACAAAAACAATGAAAACAAATATTCAGAAAATCTAAAGCATGTTCACCTGTCAATGAAGCATATAAATCAGCCCAATTCAAACCATGCAATCCAAACTATCCATATAGTGAGGCTATGCCCTGCAGAAGGTAGTTCTGCACTCCATTTTGACCAATGTTGATTAAAGACAACAGCAGAATGCTTAGGAAACTATGAAAGTCTGACTTGGAGCATTTTGTCTTAACATGTCTAATTTATGAGAAAACTGATATATTTAGAGGAAGGAATAAAAAAAATAGTTGCAAGAAAAGTCAAGGAGTCAAGTTAAATTGATTGTTTTTCTCCTGCTTTCATCAGTCAGCTCCTCTAGAATTCAAAAAATATACTGCAGTATTTGCACTTCCTGATGTTTACTTTTCTGCATATTTATGGTCCTGATTTTGATAATGGAATCTTACAGAATTTTTTTTGAGTAATACACAAAGTAAGTGCTGTACCCTCAAAGTAGCAGTACTTTACAGGCTAAAGCTGGAAGGAATTCCACAGATTTGGAGCAATATATTGGAATTTTCTTTTCTGCAAACTGTCCGTCATTTGTTTGTGTAAACTTCACATCTTACTCTGGTGTCATGGCAGAATGTTTTGTCCTAGATTTGAGAAAAGGTATTCAAGAACAAATATAATCCCACCTTTTCCAGGTGTGTGTGCATATATCTTCGAATATCAAGAGCTTCTTCTACAGTCAGTGACTGATAAGGATAACCTGCCCTATACAATAGAGAGGCTTAAACTGTAAACAAAGAAACTGCAGAATAGAATTGAAAAAACTAAAAACTAAAATCCCATTTCAACATTAGGTTTCATGTCTGACATGATTTTTCCAGCCAGTTTCCAAGGTTGTCCTAATGAGGTATTCATGCAAATCAGGGAGGAAGGGAGGGAACTGTGGTTTGTGTTGTAGTTCAAATGTTCTAATCTGATAAACTTTCCATGTAAGCTTTGCAAGCTTTGCTTTCTCTGTATCTCAATTACCATTTGAATAACTTCCTGTCTTGTATAGTATGTTAAAGATTTAATAGATAGAAAGATGCTGTAAGCATCTGTTCCATGATAAATATTATATAGATGAAATCACATAATAACTCTCTCCCAGCTAGCAGCTGGTCTACTATGAAAATCAAGCCTTGAACCGCAAAACTGCTGGGAAGGTAGAGCTATTCCACCTTTTTTTTTGAGAATAAGGCATTGGTTTCCCCTCCATTTACTGAGGAAGATGGATTAATTTCTATGTGACATACATTTTTTGTCTTCAGTTATTACTACTGGAGGTCTTGGGCAGGGAGGTGAAAACTTGAATCTGAATTCTCACACCAATTGCTTTGTCTCAGTTCTCTTGTCTGTATTTTTTATTTTTTCTGTTTTTTTGCCTGTGAAGGTTTTTAGCAATGAACACATCAGATTCTTGGTTCTAAGAGGGAGCTCAAACTAGTGTATATACTTTAAGCTATAAGAGATGTCAGCAATACCTAATCTATGATTATTATAGTTAGTGCATTCATGAAGCAGCACAGACTTAATTTAAGGAGCAGATGGGCTAATTGGTATGTCCACACAGATGATTCCAGCAGTGGGAAACAGGTTGGAGCCCCTGGAAAGCACATGTATATATCCATGTGAGAGGAAAAAGGTCAGGAAAATCTTAAGGGGACTTTCCCTCTTTTTGAAGTCAGAAACCTTTCCGTAAGCATTTAGATTTAGAGTCTGATAATGCTGGGATGAAACAGAAATGTGGTACAATTTCCCCTAGAGATCTCTTCCTTTCTCCTCATGCAAGCTGAATATAGCCCTACTTAGGGAAAAAAAAAAATCAGTGTTGTAAAGACAGATTGCAATTGCTGCTTCCTACATTTTCACTGGTGTCTTGATGCTGTCTAACAACTCCCTGAAAATTATTTTGGCAAATGTGTCAAATGATTTGGAGTTGGCTGAGCCCACAACTTGCTGTGGCCATATGAGGGACAAGGATGAGATACCCAGGTCTCTCAGGGGACACAATTATTTCATCAAGCTGCACACGTGACAGAAAACCTGTGGGAATGAGATGGAGAGCATCGTGTGAGGGCCATTTCATTACCAGCTGTATCCACAGTATCACTGGTTGGGAAGGGAAGACAGCAGTGTGGTTTTGTGTACCAAGGTGTTGGTCAGGCTGCATCAGCAAATTACCTTCACACAAAGACATGAAGATCTCCCATAAATCTGCCATTACTTTTCACTGCCCTTACTTTTTAAAACCAAGTTACTTATAGGTGTGCCAGACACTGAAAATAGTTCATGCCTCAGACACTGATATAAAGTTTTGCGCATTATAAAGAAGCTACAACCAAGAAGCCTCCCTGAAGACTGGAACTTTGGGCTGAAGCTCAAACTGCTGATTAGGTAAAGGGAAGCACATTGTTCAGTCATCTCAGGCAGAGGGAAAGGTTTTCATCCACCAAAAGGCCAAAGCCACCAGCTGGGCTGAGGATCATCCTCTGTTGAGTTTGGGGTGGGGGGAGAGCACAGCTCACAGGAGCCAGGTTTGGGGTGGGGGGAGAGCACAGCTCACAGAAGCCAGGTTTGGGGTGGGGGCAGAGCACAGCTCACAGGAGCCAGGTTTGGGGTAGGGGGAGAGCACAGCTCACAGAAGCCAGGTTTGGGGTGGGGGCAGAGCACAGCTCACAGGAGCCAGGTTTGGGGTAGGGGGAGAGCACAGCTCACAGAAGCCAGGTTTGGGGTGGGGGCAGAGCACAGCTCACAGGAGCCAGGTTTGGGGTAGGGGGAGAGCACAGCTCACAGAAGCCAGGTTTGGGGTGGGGGCAGAGCACAGCTCACAGGAGCCAGGTTTGGGGTAGGGGGAGAGCACAGCTCACAGAAGCCAGGTTTGGGGTGGGGGCAGAGCACAGCTCACAGGAGCCAGGTTCACACAGACTCCCCCCAGCCGAGGGGACAGGAGGAGGTTTTGGGTGCATGGTGTAACCTCTGGCCAGAGGCACTGAACACCCATCCTCCCTTACACAAACTGGCCCAGCTGTGGAACCCCAACCCCACAGGCCACATCCACGGGACTCTGAGGTGAGAGGCAGCTGAGGGGGAGTCACAATCCATCAAAGACCCCCAAAGTGCTGGGCCTTGCACCCCAGGGCTGCATGTGATGGAACAGACCCAGAGTCTGCTGTAAGAGACTGCCCCTCCCCAGGGGACCTGCCTGGACATTGTCACCTGGCTCCAGGGGATATAAACCCAGGGGATTCTGTGCCTTTTGGGGGAACCTTCACCACCGGGAAGAGCAGCTGGAGAGGATCAACAGAACATCGTTGGGATCCATGGAGTGGGGATATTTTCCTTATTCTGTCCCTGTCACTCTTTCTGTCCCCCCCCATTTTCTACTACTTTTCTCTTTCTCTCACATTTACTATACAATAAAATCCATATTCTCTTTCTCTCATACTTACTATAAAATAAAATCCATATTATTTTCACTGGCATATGGTCTCGTCTACACCTTAATTTGGGCAGAGGAATTTCTAAACAATCTTAATAATAATAATAATAATTGGATCCTAACAAGATGGTATGAATTTAACTATAGTGTTGAAAGTAAACCATAAAAATATCTGGAAATAACCTCAAGTAACTTATAGACCTAAAGCTTTTCATGTTCTATCCTGTTATCTGAAGAGATCTTAACAAAATAAAATTTCTGCTTGTGGGACCAGATTGAATGAGTAGTAAAGCAAAGTCTGAAGTTTTTTTGATGTTATGGAAATTTAAAGCAAGCCCTAAAAACATGGATGAGGGCTGGAAGGAGGTGAGGGATTCAGGTGACAATAGTATTGGTTGTTACAATGTTCTGCAATTCGGTCTGCAAGGATGGAAATTTTTCATGTGCCTCTGGTAAGGCCAATGTGTTTGTTGCCCTTCTTTTCTACAGGTTTCACTGAAAAGGCGTGCTGAGATCAGGCAGCTAATGCAATTATCATTAAAAACATAGGGTAAAATTTCAGGTTAGGAAAAGGCAGAACATGCATGGATACATTTGAAGTTTACTGTTCACCTGGACCTGTTGTATCTTTTTAAGGCTGAATGAGATGCATCTGACCAGCCCCAAGTGCATTATAATCAAAGTGGCATTGCCTGTGCCCATGTGTGTATGTACTTACACATGTGCTTGGGGCTGATCAGGGACCAGAGTAAACAGACACCACAGAAGAAGGAAAAGTGCTGAAGGTAGGGGATAGTGGCATATTGAGAATGGGCTGGTGGTGATGCTATCTAAAAACCAATAAGGAAGGGAAAAAATATTCTGGCTATTTAAAATTAAAATATCCAATGTTTATATTGACTTGATTGGTCTTTACAGAAATAGCTCGTTTGTGGCAATTCTATTTTTGATTGCTACTTCTGTCTTCTGAGGGCAGTAATATGGCGCAACTACCTTTATCAAAGGGCCATTAGACAAAGACAGTCCACAACAAAAGCATTTTTAAACGTGTTATAAACTAACAAGATAATTATGGCAAGAGGATTCCACTGAAGAGCCAACATTTGTCAACATCTTCTGATCCACATATTTCAGATGCCGCAGGATAAGGACTGTCAGTTAGTACTGACATTAAAAATAATGACCATTGTAAAATGATTTTCTGTTTCTCTTGACTCTGTAAGGCCAGTAATGTGCTGCTAATGAAGCACCCAGGGTGTATAGCGTGGCCTTTTCTGGGACTCTGAGAAACAACCAGCCATATGTACAGCAAATGTCTTTGGCAACACTCTGTGGCCTTAACTGGAATTTCTGTGCTACTTATAGTTTTATGACTCAATCATAATATTATTCAAACATCATTTTTCTGTATCTAATTTATTTATTGTCTCTAGTGGTAGACACAGAGACTGGTGAGCTAGATTATATTAACATTTCAGAGTAATAATAGAAGAAAGCAATTATCTTTGGGCATAAAAATCATTTTAATTAGACAGTAAAGTGGGAATGGACAGACAATGATGAATTATTATTCTGTAGTTTAATCAGACAGAGAGCTGGTCTGCAAGAGGAGCTAGCACTCAAGAAAGTACTTTGGCTGATTGAGTCAAATGTAGACGAGGAGAAATGGTCAACTTCCTTGAACACCTTTGCACTACCAGTAAAAAAATATACATTAGCCCCTCATTTCTTTGAAGTCACGCTGATGCCTTAGAGACCTAGAAATAAAACAACATACTTTCAAGACAATATTAATGTAGGAAGTAATATAAAAGTTGGTCTTTAATTGGAGGCCTCCAGGGGCAAGTATGGAAAACTGCTCACACGATATAGGCTGAACACAGTTTTATAAGTTTAGCAAATTAGCATAATTGACAAGAATTAGAAGCATTTAGAAGCAGAGGTAATTTGCCCCCTTGGTTCAACCCTTTTCCAGAGCCCTCCTTTTGCTAGCTGATAGGAGAAATTGTCTTGGGAGAGTGCCTCATCCTTGGTTCTCAGAGGAAGCAAGATAGGATAGGGGCCTTTAGGAATGTGTTTTGTCTTTCTGTCTAACAGAATGGGTAAAATGCTAGCTATTCTATAGACTATTATATATTCTATAGCTGTATGATAATAGGTTACAAGCTACTAGTATATGTGAAGAATATTTAAAAGCAAAAATCAGTTTGGCATCTATGGGAAGACTTGGAGCTTGTTAAAAGTTAATGGAAATATTTTTACTCTGTCTTAAGAGCCCATCAAACCAAAAGTAGCTTAATATCTATGGCCTGTTCCTCAAAATGTTCACTGGCTTTCCTTCCACCATAAGTCAGTCTTTTTCTGTCACATGAGGAAATTTGAATGGACATTCCTTCTATGGTGATGTCACCTGACTCCACTTCCAGGTAAACCTGTGCATAATACTATATTTTTGCTGTGGTCTACTTGGTACTTGCTATTTTCCAGGTCTGAAAATGAGAAAAGAGAATTATGTCTGAAACTTGCTTGCCTCATGTGAATGAGCAGTGCTTCTGACCACTTCTAACGGCATCCATGGCCTTGCTTTATTCTTGTGCCAATTTTCAGGTCAAATATAACGTAGTGATCCTCTAATATAATGAAAGATGAAACCAGATGGTATTGCAAACTCAGTGTAATTTAGGTGCTACATTACACAGTATCTATCATATGATAAACAAGACCCATTTGCATATTGAGAGTCTTGATAGTTCTACACAGAGCCAAAATGAACTGGATAATTCATCATGATTTTTTGTCAGCACACAGCGAGGTGCAGGTTAATGCAGCTCCAGGGTATACGTGCTGCTCAGGCAAACAAAGGCAGCCCCAGAGCTCAGCAGCAGCTCCTGAGCACTGGCATTTTGAGGCTGTGTGCCAGGGCACAGCAGGCACACTGACTTCTGCCGTGGTTTAATAATAGCCAGCAACTAAGTACCACAGAGACGCTCCTCACTGCCTCTCTCCCCAAGTGGGAGGGGAACTGGAAAAAACATAAAACTCGAGGGTTGAGATAAGGACATTTTAATAACTAAAATAATGTGAAATATAGCACTAATTAATAATAATGAAAAGAGAGACAGAAATACAGAAAGGAATAAAACCCAAGAAAAGATAGTGGTGCATGAAACAATTGCTTACCACCCACTGACTAATGCCCAGCCTGTCCCTGAGCAGCAATTGGTTCCTCACAGCATATAAACACCCCCAGTTTATATACTGGATATAGTGTTCTATGGTATGTAATTTCCCCAGGGCGGTCTGTGCAGGGCAAAGCAATTCCTGATTTTTAGATGCGCTGACATCTACTGAGATGCCCTCTCTTTGCCATGTGAGGTGCCTGGGCACCTTGGCATAACACATGATAAAGCAAGGTACATGAAAACAGTGAGCTTGCTGAGTTGAGAGTCTCCTTGGTTAGCCAACAAAAAGCCCTGAGTGCAGTGCTCGGGAAATTTTTGCATCTCACTGTGTTTTGCAACCTGAAATGCTTGCCAGATTTGGTCCCCCAAATGAGAGCTTTCTGAAAATTGGTGGTCTTTTCTCCAAATTCCTTTCATAACAAGCTTTAGGTGTCTGCCCTGCACGCCAGGCTTAGGACCTTCTAGATGATATTAGACTGGTAGCCATCAGATCTAGTAAGTATTTTTGGACTGCTGCTCTCCATATTGCCAGGAGATGACATTTCATTTTCCATTCAATTTTCAGCGAGCTAAAGAGATTCCCAAGGCAGCTGGAGTAAAGATGTCAGCTCTTTTGGAGGAGAATGGTTTTCATATGGTATAACATAGTGAAAGTGTTAGGAGTCAATGGGGGATAAAGATGACCACCAGGAGATGCCTATTTGTCTCTGTCCTTGAAGGCACCAGTACTTGTTTGACTAGATTAGAACAATCCCCTAAAGGGAAAAAAAAAAAAAAAATCCCAGTTGAAATCCACATATTTTTTGTTTTCTATACTTGATGTTTGAAGATCCGTGTTAAATCCATGGATACCCTCTCTGAAGGACATCCTCAGGGTACCTGGATATCCTCAGGTACCAAAGTCCTGTAGAGATCAAACCTCTCCTGCTGGCACCACAGTGGCCACTTTCTCCTCTTGCTGTGTTTTGCAAATTAAATTCCCAGGAGAAAATTTCAGAGGTAGAGAAGGGCAGGTTGGCAGCTGACAGAGAGGGCGTTTGAAGGCATATGGTGAGTTCCACCAAGGGCAGCTCTGAGAGACAAAAATTGTCTCTGAAGGCAGAAGAGATAGGAAGTGTGGAAAGAAGAGCAATAATGCAGCTAAGAAAGAGAATGTTGAACATATTAGTCATATTAACTCCTGGAAGAGGTACTGGAGTTTGAAGGGAAATTGAACTCCCTTTTCAGTGATATAAATTGGAATCGGTATAATCAACTTTATTAGGGACACCAAAAGAGGTTAACTGATGGCTGACTTTCAGACAAGGATCACAGATAAGCTTTCTTTATTCAATATTGAGGCTAATCTGACCAAAGACAGCTTTTCTCATGTGACTGCAGGGAGGGCAATTAGTAGCTCCCACAGACTAACTCACCTGAGAATAGCAAGAAGATCCTGCTGACCAAATCTCCAGCTGACCTAAGTAGCACAAATGAATTTTACCTGTGTTTCTCAATGAGTTTATGAGAAACCTGCAAAACTGAGAGCTTTTATCCCATGTCTGTTAACTGATGTGGTGGCCATAGGGTTTGGGCTAGCCTTGTTGTTGCCCCAGCTTGGGCCGGATGGCCTGATGGAGGTTCTGAGTTTGGGCCTTGCCAGTGAAACCGTGTTGGTCCCACTGTCACTACTGATCCTTGTCAGGCAGCTGGCCTGCACTGCCTGTCCATGCTAACTAATGGGGTCTAATGGTGGTGAAAGAGCTCCCAAATGACATCACAGTGACTGTGGTGGGGTCTCTGAACTAGAGGGTGATTCAGCTAATGAGTGTGAAATAGCCACTAGCTGTTCCAAAGTCAGAACCGCTATGGAGAGCTGATGACTAATGTAATTTGGTTCTGTTTTCTGTTGCTAATTATCTGATTCCTTTTAATTTATTCCTTATGCATTAAATAATTTCTACAAGTTCTTAGTCTACAGCTTGCATGAGAATTTGCTGTTTCAGCAAATGCTCTTACATAAACCTGCAGGCTAAACAGACATAGAAAATGAAGGTAAAATGAGACTGAAAATATCAGAAGAGGATAAAAATTATTTATTCTCATGGTATTTGCATTTGTTTCACCCTCCCAGGCCAATCTGTGAGGAACCAGCACAGGGTCTGTAATGGTGAGAGAGCAGTACTGAGCCGCTTGCAGGGCTGCAGAGCAGGCTTTGTTGCTGCAGCCCAGTACAGACTGTGATCTCTTGGAACAACATAAAAGCTACTTTGTGCATCAATGGAGTCAACAGACTGCTGAATATAAGGAAAAAAAATGGCCCCTCACTTTCTTCTAGTCTCACGTTACTGTGGATTCCTCTCTGATGTGGTCACGTTTGAGTGATCTGCTGGTTCTGTCTCACAGGCAGCACCTGAAATGCCTCACTTGAGTTCAGTGTCGTGACTGTCTCTCATCCCGGGCAGCTCATGCTGGGCATGCCCACCTGCCCCTCCTCTTCAGGACTCAGCACGAGGATGCACAAATTTGGCTGTACTGCCAGATGTTTTTCTCCCCTCCCCTCTTTGCATTTGCTCACTCTGTTACCGTGATTCACTGCCCAGGCACTAAACAAACACTAAGTATTCAGAACCAGCCCTTGGTTTTTGCACTTACAGCACATAACTGCCTGTGAGATCAAGCACTAATTGAAAGAGTATTTAGGCATGACTTCTTGGTGATTGCTTTAAAGGACCTTATCCTAAGGCCCTTCAGAAAACAAAGGCAGCTAAGGGCATTAAGGCTCAAGGATGGTGCTTGATGTCTCTCAAATTTGGATCTTACAGGGACTAAGCTTTCTGAGAGCTATGTTTAAATCAAGTGACAAAACCAGCTTAGAAGTTAAACAGTGATTAACTCTCTGCTCCCATATGTGTGGAGGCTAAAGAACTCAGCCAAGAAGCATTTTAAAATGAATGTAACTAGTTTCTGCACACAGTAGGAGATGAGAAACAAGGAATGCATTTTGGAGAGGATATTTACCATATTTTCACACTTACAGCTAGCAGGATAGCTGGAAGGAAAAATACTCGCTTATTCATCCATTCAAGTAATAAATGAGTGTGGGTTATACAAAGGGAATCGACTGAAGCATCATCTCTTCTCCCTTAGCTCCCCTGGGCTACTCTATATCATATTGTCTGTCTTCCTTCTCATTTGCCTCCGTTTCTTATTCTAATCTTTATTATTCCTTACCTTATTACCCTCTAGTCCTGATTTTGTGTGCATATGCAGGCTGTGAGTCCTATGTATAAATACCAATTTACAGTACTAGGATGATGTAAATTGTGTGCAAGGCAAAATGGTAGAGAAGGTGAACAGCAGTAGGTGCTTAATGTGCGGGAGCAGACTGGTGTATGCAGATTGGAGGTTAATTTTACTTCTCACAGCTGACTATAAACTACTGGTATTTACTGTGGCTACAGGGTTTTAAAAACATAATTAAAGATTAATGAACCTTAACAAGATCTCTGCCTGGCAGAGGAATGTTAATAGAAATGCAAAATCCTGCATAGGGGTGTAGCTTAGGCAACCCTACTGCAGTTAAATACGAAATGTTGAAAGTACTGAGGATGGTGGCACGTTTACTTTAATGGCAGAAGTTAGTCAGCTCTGTCCTTTCTGTTTGTGCTTCTCCAACCATTTAGGTGTAGATAGTTTTGAACAGAACAGAATGTGTTATTTATTATGTCACATCTACGTGTTTCTAAGAACAATTTGGCTGGAAACATGCAATAGTGAATGCACACTCTAAAACCAAAATAATATTAGCTGGTATTCTGCCTAGTCACTCTCTGCTAATGAATCTCATAGTTACTTTTCACTCAGTCCCTGACTATTGCTCAGCAAGGAGAACGACCCTCCCAGCAATGTATCTGTGGACAGCTGTGGGGTCTCTGTTGGTCAGACCTGGGATGCCGCAGCTCTCCTAGGGAAGAGTCCTGCAAGGGACAGCTTTCTAGGGGTGTCCGACAATCCTCTGGCTGCCAGGGAACCTCAGCAAGGGAAATGGCCTGTGGCTGCAGGCATTCAGCTCTTGCAGTGATTTCAGCTCTGCCTTGCGAGGTAACCCTGGCTGGCTCAGGGAAAGAGAGACACGCGAGCCTTGCGTAGTGGTTCCACAAGGGGAAGCTTTATTGTCCAGCACCCAGCGAAGTGAAGGCCAGGGATGGAGCTCCCTGTGGTCCGGGGTTAGAGGCAGGGGTTTTTATGGGGAAAACAGGGGGTGGTGTCAAAGGCTAAAAACCAATGGGTTACAAAGAATCTACATAGGGTCCAAAGAACATTATGGGATCTTGCCGTAAATAAAGGGTCTGCTTCTTCCAAGGGAGTCTTTCCAGGGGACATTGAGATAAGCTTATCACAGCTCACTCAAGGGACCCCTCTCCAAAGGAGAGGCCTGGCAAGCTTATCTGCCTCCACATGTATCCATATGGAACATAGCTGAGATAGAAAGAGATTTCTGTTCTAGTCACAGAAAAATATTTTAAAAGTGAAATTCTCTTATAGGCTCATGATAACATTCTTTTTCCCACAAGAACACATGATCCATTTTCTGCTTCACTTAGTGCATGCTATAAAACACAGCTTTATGAGATAACTTTGAAAACCAACAAAAATCTGTGTCTGTCTTTTAGGCCAGGCTTTGAGTTTTCCCGAGTGGTGCAAATACCTCTGTCTCCAACAGTATACCTTTTTCACAATGCCTAGTGGTGAAAGTATGAATATGAGGAGTGGGAGCCAGAGCTTCTTCTTTAGCCAAGACTTTTTGACTATTTTCCGTGTCTTCTGTGGGATCAAATTTTTTGAAGAGCATCTTGACTCTTTAACTCCCAAATTGGCAGCTGTGTAAAGAAGCAAAAAGGAGAGAGCAGAAAGAGATAAGAAAAAAAGGTATGAAGGAGACCTGCATTATCCCGAAGAATATAAATTAAATGGGCTTTTCTGCTTTCTGTATTTTTCCTGACCAGCAAAAATTCGTATTGGTTCTACACATTATCCCCCTCTTCCCTTCTGTCTTTAGAAGAAAATGGCTCTTGATTGGCAATTCTTTTCTCATGATTTGCCATGGGATAATTCTGACAGTTTTTATGCAATCAGAATATACCTAGATTTCTTTTCACTGTCGTTGTCTTATCATCTTACCATGACTCTTCAGATTTTTCTATCCTATTTTTTTTCTATAGTGGTGAAGGATATAGAAAAATCATATTTATTGCTCATTAATTGGAATTCCCTGTTTTTGTTGGACAATTATTGCAGGCAAGTGCTGGTGAAACAGATTTGGGGAGCCTGTTGGGATGTTTGCAACTCTGGACATAATTATCTGCTGTGTAACTGACCTGTATAATCAGAATTAGTGGCCAGTTCTGACAGGGAAGATAAATTCCCCAGAAGCATTATTTTATAGAGGCCTTCAAAGTCTCCTACTTTAGGCACCAATGAGTTTGGTACTTGTCCATCTTTAGAAATGCAGTATCCGTAGGGTGACATTTGTGGCAATCCCAGGAACACCTACAGGCTGGGCAGAGAGGTGGTTGAGAACAGTCCTGGGGAGAAAGACTTGAGAGTGATGGTTGATGAAAAGTCAACACGAGCCAGCAGTGTGTGCTTGCAGCCCCGAAAGCCAAACAGGATCCTGGGCTGCATCCAAAGGAGAGTGGCTCGCGGGTTGGAGAAGGTGATTCTTACCCCCTGCTCTTGTGAGACTCCAACAACAAGACTGTGTCCAGTTCTGATGCCCCCAACATAAAAAGGACATGGAACTGTTTGAGCCAGTCCAGAGAAGGGCCTTGAAGCTGATAAGAGGGGAGGAGCACCTCCTCTGTGAAGACAGGCTGGGAAAGTTGGGACTGTTTGCCTGTAGAAGAGAAGGTCGTGTGGAGATCTCAGCAACATTCCAGTGTCTGAAGGAGGCCTACAGGGAAGCCAGAGAGGGACTCTGTCAGGAACTGTAGTGATAGGACAAGGAGTAATGAGTACAAAGGGAAAGAGGGGAAATTTATGTTAGATATTACGAAGATATTTTTCACTGTTGGGGTGGTGAGACACCAGAACAGGTTGCCCAGAAAGGTGGCGGATGTCCCAACACTGGCAATATTCAAGGCCAGGCTAGAAAATGACTTGAGAAACTTGGTCTAGTGGGAGGTGTGCCTGCCCATGGCGGGGGAGGTTGGGACTAGATGATCTTTGCAGTTCCTTCCAATCCCTTAACATGTTATGATTCTATGATTCTATGTTTGTTTCTCCAAGGGAGAGAGAAGGGTTGCCATACACAGCTGATCTGAAATGCTCAAGTTAAGTTAGGTACTGGAGGAGAGCTGTGGACCTGTGGCTGATATACTTTATTTACTGACTGATAAAATATAAGGTATTACTTCTATTACCACCACACCTGGGAGGTCCAATCCAGCATCCCTAACTCAGAGCATGTGCAGAGGTTGCTCTGAGGTTGCAGGACAAATAAAAGTAGTGGGAGTTCTCACCATGAGTGGTTGCTGATCACCTTGCTGTCAGGAAGGCAGACTTTGCTCTCTTTATGCCAGCAGCCAAAAGGTTGTTCAAAACCCCTGCTGTGTTGTGGCAGAGGAGGGAGTCTGTGCAGCGGTATGGCATGGATGACTTGGGCACCTCTGCCTAGCGAAAGAAGCACTGGGTGCTCATATCCCTTTCTCTGGTATCCCCATTCCAAGGCCAGAGTACAGCCAGACTCTAGGCTTCAGGGAAGCAGGACTCTCTTCCTACCCATTGCTGTAGTGCCGGCTTTGGCAAAATTGAGGTTTTTTTTCTTCCTATCGGCTGATGGAAAGCTCCTGCTGTCCACACTCTTTGTCTTCATCTCCTGGTCTCCCCTTCCATGCCAAGTATTTTCTACTTTTTGCTTTTCATACAGGTGAAAACCATTTTCTTTTTACTCAGAGAAGAGCAGATATAACAATTTATCTCTACCTTAGTTTTGTGCTCCTTAAACGTGTATGTCCTGAAAACTCTCCTTTAGAGTATGGTGATTTGAAATGATGGCCAAACAATGGCACTTTTCAATTTAAAACACAGACATTATGCATAGAACATCTGTGCTCTTCCATTAAAAAGCTGTTCCTCATACTTGCACTTCATTATGCCAATGTGTTGTTTTTATTTTTCTCACAGCCTGAGCATTTTAAAGGGGCATTTGCAACTTAAACAAATGGCTTGCACAAGGTGCAGAGAAGAAAGTCCAGCTTTCCAGCTACTATGACTAAGACTGAATTTCTCAGGCTGGCACAGTCTTGAGCAATTTCTCAGAAGGACATCTAACTGCTACCCAATTCATGTACCAGTGGGTCACTACTTTGCAGTTATAGATTGTAATTGTTTTCAGATTTTCTGTTTGTCTTAGAAAATTCCAGTTTTCTCTTTAATTCTCTATTAGGTCAGCTCTTTGTAGTCATCTTGTAGTTACTTTATTGAGAGAGGATACCTGGTATTTGACCCAGTTCATAGATATGCAACATTGTTTACTACTACCCCTCTGGTGAGTTACTTCATCCTTAGGCTTAGGTTGGAACATTTTTGATAGCAGTTCCTGAAAGAAAAATTTTATATGGGTGAAAATGTCTATAAACAGTAGAGGGTGGGATGTTCCCAGGTCAAATTTTGATGACTCTTTTTTTCATGCTTGAATCCACCTCTCTTTTATTCTTTATTAAAACTCTTTAAAATCTTTAAGTTCTTTTCTACTTTAACAAAATCCCAAAGGAATAAAGATTTGATGCTCACAGTGTTCTCTTAGCAGCTTGTCTTCAGACAGGTTTGTAAAACTGTAGGAAGTGAAAAGCTCTGAAGAGGCAAGGGGAAGAGAGAGTTTTATTCCAGCTTTAGCAGTTCTAATTGTTTGATCTTTCTCTTACAAGTCTGCTAAAAGAAAACAATTGCTGTCTCTACCAAACCTCTGTGTAGGATGAAATCTGCGTGCATAATGTACCTGCTACTAAAGGGTGCTGTTACTTTGCACCTAGAACTTAGACCTAGTGTGTGTGTACCCAAAGACCTCTACACTGCTTGGTTTTATATAAGATGGTGTAAAGTTGGGTAAATTATCTTGAGAAGGAATTCCACTTCTCAGAGCATTTTTCCCTGTGATTTTAACTGCAACATGCTGGACAGCAACATTGTAAAGCTATGTTTAACAGATTGCAGTTAGCAGAAGGAAGTGAGGAAATGGTGAAAGGAATTCATTTCCAGAAAGCCCAGTGATAAAATTCACTGAGAATTTCAATACTATAAAACCAAATCTTTTTAAAAGGACTAAATTTAGTGCACTTGACTGAAAGTATTGAAAATTTGGTGAAGTTTTGCATGGGAAACCTGAAAAAAAATTGAAGTGATTAGTATAATACAATTTTCTCATTAAGAGACTGTGCTCTTGATGGTGTTTTACCAACTGAAGGAGTGGACACAGTCCATGATACTCTCTGGTTACTTGTTTGTGCAGGTAACAGGCATCCTCCTTCTCATGTCTTCTTCCCCATCCTATCTCTCCCAGCACAACGTCAGATTCCTTCTGCCTGATGAAGTATGAGTGAGCTTGTGAGTGCTCATCTGCAAGGTGGCAGGAGGCTGTCATGAATCCAGTGAGAGCCAAATGTGGCACAAGTCTGGGTGGACAGACTAACCTCCTCCCTGCCACACGACACAGTGCTGTCTGGCTCCCGGATTTTGTGTGAATGATAAAAGTCTTTGGGAAAGTTCCCAGGAAATGGAGTAAGTTGCTCTTAGTGTTTCTTTTAATGTGGGATTTCAGAAGATGATTTCAAACCTATTAAAATTTAGATCTTTAATGAGCTTAACGTAAAATACTGAAGCTTATTAATCTCCTCAGCCTCTGTGTTGAATAAAATAGAAAAGAAAGACATTATACAGATAGGATCTAGCATTTTTTACTCAGAGAGAACATTAACCTAATGGTAACTGTTATGTTTTTGAGCAAATAAAGAAAAAAGCACCAACAACAATGTAATTGCTTATTTTAAAGGTATTTTCCTTTGCAAACAAATTAGTATCTTCTAGGTAAAACAAAACAGTAGTTAAAGAAATAGACTCTTAACACCTCAGCCATTGACTATCTACACATATCGACACAGAGCTTACTACAAGCTATTTTTATGTAGCCTTTTCCTGACAATTTGCCATATGTTCTGTGGGAGTTTTACCAGTTGATTGCATGTTGCAAAAGTGTCCCCAGATGCAGGATGTACAGGAACTCTTGGGTAAACATAGCAAGTTGTAGAATTTAGTCTTTAGGTCTCTGTGCATTTTCTGGTAGTTAATCATGGTTTTAAATCTCTGTGGGCATTTCACAGTAATTAATCATGGTGAGACAAACATCTCATTGACAGCCCCCCTACTTGTGAGGAGCCAGTTACCTCAGTCATTATACGATCTGTCTCATGCTTAGGTGGTGTAAATGGATATATGGATCTGAAATAGATTTGGGCAGCAGGGAGCAGTAGTGTGACACAAAGAACAAAAAAGGATGCTGCAGTATTCAGAGACTAAAATAAATAAATTATACTGACCTTACATACAGCTGGAAAAATTTGGTAGATAAAGTGTGTTTGAAGCAAGACAAGTTGGAGTGTTAATTCATTGGATGATTCTGAAGACAGTCGAAGTTTCATAACTGAGGCTGCTGCAGCTGAGCTCCTAGGGTACACTAGCTCAAGTCTTTACCTTTGCCTTCCATATAATATCCCTAATAATAAGAAAAAGCTGAACAGAAAGAAGAGGAGCACATTCATTTATTTAGATTAGCCAGCAAAGTGACAAGTATGTCTTGCCAAAATGAAGCTGTGTAATCCATGGTGCTGAGAGCAGGTGCGTGTAGGGGATGTGATGGAGCATTGAACCATGTGGAAAGTGATGGGCAAAACAAGAAGCTGTCACTTGCTGTGAAATTGCCACCTTGTAAGTCCTTCTTGACTGTGGTGCTCTGATTAGTGTCCCACCTTTCAATGCTTACCTGCTTTGTTGGGCCTCGCATCAGCCCTTCCAGGCCACCAAACAAGAGCATGAACCCAACGTAAGGCTATGGTGACATCCTCTAGAGACATGGGACACCTGGCACTGGGCATGGCGGACCTTGAAGGGAAAGAGAAATCTGTGTTTATTGTATTATACAGTGTGAATAAAGGGCTCCACAGTCCACATGCTGCTCTCTGCTACAGGCAGGGGACAAGAGATAGGCAGTGCTTGAGGAAGCTCAGGAAAACAATCCAAGTACTGGCACTTGGAAGATATCTGGGCTGCTTTTTACTGTATTTTGTTTTTAAGGAGAAGGATATTACTACCTGAAGGTGAATGTACAAAATGTTTGCCCCCTGCGACTTCTTAAGGCAATCACAAAATTCTGAGTCCAAGAGAAACAAGACCAAGCACTGAAAAGATTGACATTTTTTCTCCCTTTCCTCCCTCACTTTTCTCCTTCTTTCCTCCCTCTCTTCTTTCATCCCACTTTCCTTCTCCTTTCTTCCATATCACTGATGTCCTCTGTGAACTTTCATTGTTTTGGAAGCATCCTGAATAAGAAATGTTGAGCCAGCTTTCTGGCTGTTGCATTGTTTGTCTCTTTCTTTATGATCTCCAAATCTGAGTATTCCTGAAGGCCAAAAGCTCTTATAACAATGCATAGCACTTAGTCTTCCTGCCAAAACACCCTTTATATATTAAAAGTGCTGTCATTGTCCTTTATAATTTGTTACAACATTCATGTCATTAAGTGAAGCCCCATACTTGGGCACCTAGGGATCAGATGGTCAGGGTGAGCAACAATAGCAGCTCAGCAGGAAATGAGTGGCGTGTTTCAGTGTTTGATATGATAATCTGCAAAATTCTCATGCTTTTCAGAGGCAGACTGGGAGCATGATCAAGAATAGAGGGAGCATAATCAAGTATAGAATCTCTTTCCTTGGAACTGGAACAGCCTCCCCAGGGAATGTATCAGAGCACCAAACTGGTCTGAGTTCAAGAAGTGCTTGGACAATCATGTGCTGTCAGGCACATGATGTCATTCTTGGGGTGTCCTGTGCAGGGCCAGGAGCTGCACTTGATGATCCCAATGGATCCCTTCCAACTTAGCATATTCTATGATTTTATGATGAAAACCAGGAGATTTATACTTAAACAAATACTAGAAAAAGTCTGGAAGGAAATTGCTAAGTAGTCTAGAGAGAGGAAAGTAATTTGGTCTTGAGGGGACAGTGCTACCTGCTGGGATTGGTTGTGGGTTGGCTGGAACAAAACTGTCTTCACCTATTCTGAAAGTTAACTAAAGCAGAAAGGCCAAGGTAAAGTTACTGTATTCTGTTGTCTCTAGAGAAGCTACCTGAAGATAAACTCTCCGAACCTCACGGTCTCCTATGAGCATGGTAGCTTGGCTGGATGGACCTGTCTACCACGGCTGCACAGCACTCCCCCCGCCATGCCTGGGATAGCTGGTCAGCTGCCTGAACCATCTCAGAAAGCAGATTGGACTGAGCTGTGAGGCAGAGCAAGTCTTTGCCCTTTTTGAGCTCATCTCGTGCTTGATCTCCAGGATTTTCTTTACTTGTCTGGATGCACTGCAGTTGTCATCTGTGAAAAATGGTTATCTTTTTGGTTCTGAACATCTCTGTTTCTACCTCCTAGGTAGGGAGGATTTTTGTGCAGTGAAAACCATTATTAAAAACATATTAAATTGCCAAATATATGTCTAAGGTTGCTAATATGAATCTGTATATTATTAGCTGGCATGTGTATGACACGATTAGAGTTTTAAAACAGCAATGCACTGACAAGTGCACAATAAATTAAGACACTTGGTTACTGCAGTTTACAAGTTAAGTTATCTTCACTGAGTTGATTTTATTGCTGTGTGTCAGAACCCACAAATCAGTTTGGAGATAAGTTTGCAGGTGTGAGGGAAAAGAGACAGGATCAGCGTGGAAATGCTATGAATTGTCCTGCTAACCAGTGAAGTCACTTTCCCAGTTAGGGTGATGTGAAACCTCCCATCCCAAGGAGGGCTGTGTCTTGGAAAGTGAATCTCAGTGAATGTCATGATGCTCTCTTGAAGATATTCATAAGGAAAAGGTAAGATGGAGGTTTAGCATAGGCTCTGTTCCACAGAAGAATGTGTCTAATTACTCTTCAGCTTCCCGGACACAGACATCCTGGAATTGTGTCCTCATCAGTTCACTTCTCTTGCATATCAAGTACAGCAAACTGGAGAAGGCATTTAGCATACAGCTCAGAGGAGCTGTTCCTCTAACAGAAATGCAGTTCATCCCTTCACAGAGAAATGTTTATAAAAACTTGCCAAAGGCAGAAAAATTGATTTAATCTAATAAATCAAAGACTTTTACATTTGTCGGGAGAATGGCAATGCTGAGATTGCACTTGTAAGTAGAAGATGTAGGAACACAGCAACTCAACTTCTTTGCCTGACTTAAAATAAGGGTCAATTAGTGGACAAAATAATGAACAGATGGCTATTCTGAGTGATCACGATTTGGTTTGGATACAAGTAAGATATGAAACTAAGACAAATGAGTTTCACAATTGCACCTGGGACTCTAGAGCCCACTATATTAATTCCACTGTGCCATTATCATTCTGACTCTGAGATGTCATTGTCTGACAGTACTAAAGGGAGAGAGCAGATGACAAGAGGATCACTGTCAGGTTGATCTGGCTGCCAGATGCCTTTTCAAAGTTACAAGTTCTACAGCTGGCCTAATCCTCTGCTCTTTTTTTTTTTTTTTTTATTTACCCACACTTTTCTACCCTCTTTCTTCTCATTTTCCCCTTCCTTTTGCCCTCTGTCTAATGAGTCTTTGGTTTAGCTAGTTGAGTCCAAGTCTTTTGAACACCTCCAAAATGACAGCTAAAAGCACTATCTTACACAGGTTACAACTGGCATCAGATTAGCAGTTTTTGAGGTGGCTGACAGAGACAAATGCTGTGCCTAAGTTTTTCTAACAATGAAGCTACAAATAAAACTCAGAAACCGAAGTCAGTCTTTTGATTTTTGGCATGATTTCTTTGCCTCTGTTGTATATACTTTACTTGTTTGTCTCCAAGAAAACTGAATCAGGTCACAATTATACCTCCAGACCATCTAAATAAGCTTCCCTCTTTTTCAAAATCTTGCCAGCATGTTCTTAAAATGTCACACAATTTATAGAAGTTTTAATATATGTATTCATAGAATTCCTTGGTGATTATATATTTGTGTTGGCTAAGGTTTAATAAAACACTTGATTTACTTTTCCAAGCTGAATAATAACATTAGAGATGACAGGTTTTACCTCTGCATTTTAGGAACCCTTTGAAAAAACAAGTGGAAAATTAAAAACTTTGGTTAACTGTCATTTCAAAATAGCGAGGACTGAATTGCAGTAGCTGGTAATTGCTATTATTGTCAGAGTAAGCCTGGTGAGTTTTCTTTCTCTAAATTCCTTTAAACACACATATTCAAGTACTGAACAAACACAGTGATTAATAGAAATAGGATTTTGTATGGTCTTCTGGACGAAAAAGTCTGTTTTATATTTTTGCTGACATTTACTCATTTGGTAGGAGTTGTCCAACCCATTTCCTGCTGGGCATCTCCATACTCAGTACACATCCATCAAAACAAGTTGTTTGTGGAATAACTTTGCACAAGGCAGGGCAGGCAGAAAGGTTCCTCAATAAATGCTTAGACAGATTTCCTCAGTGTTAAAGGATGTTAAAAAGAGGAGGTTATTAGAAGAAAAATCAAGGGATATATAGGAACTTCTCTGTGTGAACTATGAAGAAAATTTACAATGCAGTCACATCAAGTTCTCTAAGTAAAATCTGTTTTTTTTTCTTGGTATGGCTGCCACACTTTGTTAGCCCTAAATAACAGAAAACAATAAAGAGGGATCATAAATACTCTAAAGTATTGCAGTGTTGCGATAGCAGGAACTGAAATTCAGGTACTGCAAGCTGGTAGTGTCTGCTGTATGTACAAGTTGTGTACGTTCATCAAAGACCTTACAGAGGCTGAATGACCTCACCTCAGATGTTGCCTTTTGATGCTGTGAGCTGACCTGCTTCAAAACTCTTCTTCAGAGCTGAAGATGTGTAGGAGACAAGTGTAATGATATCAGAACAAGTATTTAGGGATATCATGATCAGCTAGGGGTAAGGTTCAACAGAGCCAACCAAAGGTTTTTCTGTGATGTGATACATTATATTTGTTTAGCCCTTAGCAAAGAATCTACTTCATTTCCTTAAATACTGCATAAACAGGTTCCTTGCAGAGGGTCCATTGAAATGAAAATGGCTCTGAACAGAGAACTGGAACATCTTCACTCCTCTGTTAACCGTAAGAGATGTTCAGATCCTTGCTCAGTTGAAATGGGATCCTTGCTTACTCTCATTCCTTTCCATGACAGCCTATGCTAGGCTAATAACTGCATCCCTTTTTTGATTGCTGCCTTAAAGGCATTGTCATGCAGCATACTGACCAGATTTTACACTAAAAATCTAGATGGGCCATATGTTGACCTCTCTCAGAGTGGAAATTTTAGTTTTTAGTGATGTCTGAGTATTACTACTTGTTATTTCTGATTACTTTTAGCTTTAGCAAATGAATGTCTGTATATGCTACAGAAATTAAGGGAGGATAGCAAAACCTCAGAGGAGAAATATCTCTTCAAGGCCTGCAGACTAAGGTGTACACACCCTATAGAGAACAGGATTATATATCATCAATTACTTTAATTGCACAGCATTCTTAGACAAATTAGGTATAGCTCCAATTCCTGTCATTTAGGCCTTTGACTTTTTAAACCTAGCATTAATTTTGCCTTCATTCTCAAGACTGTGAGATGTCAATGTTTTAAATTCCTTTCATATTACTTTTTTCCTCTGGAGACTTTCCTGGCTTTCTGAATTGAAGTTTCCTTGTTTCCTATTATCTCTATAAAATCATCTTCCGTAACACTCTGTTCCTTGTATCATTCATCTCAGGACTCTCTTTCCCCTATCATTAATCTGAATAGTGTACCTGTTTCTAAGTTAATATAGTCTCCCAAAAAAGGGTACATTCAGATCTGTTGCATACTCAGCATCTTGGAAGATTGCCTTTATGCTGAAAGGAGAACTTAGACCCTTCCAGAGTGAAAGGAGAGCTATCCATCTGGGAGAAATTCTAAGCTGGATGTGCTAAATTTCGTTAGTATTCCCCTTTTCTGGGACAAGTCAAGGTTTGGAACACGTCATTGATTTATTGCTTTCATTAACATGATGGAACAGAAGAAGAGTGCTGCTGTTGAGTTTGCTGCCCCTGTCCTGTAATGCAATACTCAACCATTATCAGGTGTAATTAGCATGTTTGAGGCAATATATTAGTCCACCACAAATGCTTTTTAAAAGGAGGAGGGAGATTATTTTGAGTGCTTTATGACTTTCCTGAAGAGTCTAAAAGCTTTTTAAAGCAGTTAAAAATGTTCACACTACAATGGCTGAAACAAGGCTCTTCAGGAAAATGTTGTTATGGATGGAGAATTGCTGCTAGCAAAGCAGTGACATGGGAACTCAAAAGGCATAAATTTAAAAATGTTGATACCAACAACATAAGAAGGAACTTCTGGTAGCATCATTCATCCACAGAACCTCCACACATTACAGCTTGTACAGAAATATCAATATCATGGCAAAAGTTGATGGAGGGCTGACATAAACAATCTGGGATTTGAATCTAATGTACGATTGAGTAATGAAGAGAAGAGACAGGGTGGATGGAGTACGAACACATATGATATCTTGTGCTTTATGCATTAAACAAAGAAAAAGGGAAAGTTTCTCTAGCTTGTGGAATGTGTTGAGGCACAAACCAATGACTAAGGAAAGCTGTAAGAGCCCTTCATAGAGCTATCCAATTTGACAGCTTGTAGTTATAAAAAGTAGACCTAGGTGAAGTCTGAAAATAACACAGAAAGATCTGCCACCTGCAGTCTTGGGCCTGATGCATGTGCTTTTGTGCATGATCTCAGCAGAAAATTTGCCTACACAGAACAGCACATTGTACTCACACAAGAGAGAACGCAAACACTAAATCTGTCTTTTCTGTTTCATCTCCTACCTATGGTACTCTCAGACCCTATTCTACTGATCTGCTGTAGAAAATATGGCTGTATTTTTTGATCAGCAATAAGAAAGGATTTCCTCATAATTTAAGAACTTTTGTTTCCCCTTCCAGTGCTAAAAGAAGACAGAATATATGAATATTCTGTAAAACATAAGTGATAGACAATGAAGGGAGCAAATCCTTGTTCAGTTTCTCCAGTCCTCAGCCACTGTTCTCTCACTACCTGACTCACAGACCTTATTAGGGTGTTGAGGAACTGCTGCCTGCCCCACAGTTCTCTTTTGGGCTAAAGTAAGGATTGAAAAGGCAGAAAGAGTCTAAACATTTGCACTTTTGCCTTTTCCTGGTCTTAAAATTGAAAACCAAAACATGATTATGGGGAAAAGGGGTTTTTNACACACACACACGCGATACATTGCGTATATGATTTATAGGCCTTGCAAATTAACATATCTATCAAAGATTCCCCAAACAGGCTCAAATGAATCCCCAAAACTGAGGAACCTTGCCCCTGGATGGGCCTATCTTAGTCTACAGAATGTTTTAGAAAGGACCTTGGTATCTGGGGCTTTCTGACCCCTTCCTGTGAGACTTCCAGGATGTTTGGTCTCCTGGCCTAGTGGGATATTGGATCTTCAGCTAGGTTATCAAACTTAAAGAATTACAAGTACATAGGCTAAAAGCACTAAGAATACATAAAAACTATATAAAAGGGTATATAGAAGGGGTATAAAAAAAAAGGCAAAAAATCATCCTGGCATCAACACTAACATTTACTAGCTGACAGATGACTGAATTAAAATCAGGACAACGAGTATGTTTTTTCTGTCATAGTTGGATCAAATACCTGTTGGAGCAGATTGATGATGGAACAGATGAGTTGTTGTAATGACTTCCTTTTCCCTTCAAAAGTTTTTGAAATAAAGTAGTTTTTTGAGGAGATGCTCCACTGCTGCTGGATTTGAGCCAGTGTCCAGTGACCTTTGCTTGCTAGACAGAAGAGAGGAATATGTTGGTGCCTGGGATTTATGCAAAAGTTTCATGGCTATTTCAGATTTAAAATATGCAAAGGTTGTAACTCAAGTCTACTAATATTTAAATATCAGCCTATTTTTTCTGGCCTAAGTATTGGTGACCAGTACCAGCTAAATTTTGGCATGGCACTGTGCTCAGAGCAAAGGGGTCTGTGCTTCCTGCTTTTGTTCACACACATACCGTAGTGGAAGTTTCTGTGCTGGCAGTTGCCTCACTGTGTTTGTTTGCAATATTGTGCTGAGGAGAAATGTTCTAGAGAATATTACTTTGTCCTTTCTTCTTTTCATAACATGTCTTCATCCTGATGGATAGCTTATTGTTTTGATAGCACAAAGTGGAGGAGCTAGTACAAGAATTCATCTGAAGGTAAAAACCAAGAGGTGATTTTGTGTGTGTAAAGTACTTTGATAGTGGAGTGACAAACACAGCAAGAAGGCCAACCCTGAAGAGAATTTAATTTATTATGGAAAACAACTGGCAAGGCTGCAACAATGCTTGGCTGTGTGGTATAAGTAAAACTATAATTGTTGTCATTTATATACTGTGACTTGAAAACAGGATGCTTTTTCAACAGACTTGAAAATACACAGGTTGATACTGTGTGTTTTCCATACAAGTTTACTTTTTCCCTCTGTATGCCACCTTCTTGGAATCAATCAAACAGATTACTCCAAAGTGACCTTGTTGTAATAGTGNTGGGGTCTGTGCTTCCTGCTTGGGTCTCTTTTGTTCACACACATACTGTAGTGGAAGTTTCTGTGCTGGCAGTTGCCTCACTGTGTTTGTTTGCAATATTGTGCTGAGGAGAAATGTTCTAGAGAATATTACTTTGTCCTTTCTTCTTTTCATAACATGTCTTCATCCTGATGGATAGCTTATTGTTTTGATAGCACAAAGTGGAGGAGCTAGTACAAGAATTCATCTGAAGGTAAAAACCAAGAGGTGATTTTGTGTGTGTAAAGTACTTTGATAGTGGAGTGACAAACACAGCAAGAAGGCCAACCCTGAAGAGAATTTAATTTATTATGGAAAACAACTGGCAAGGCTGCAACAATGCTTGGCTGTGTGGTATAAGTAAAACTATAATTGTTGTCATTTATATACTGTGACTTGAAAACAGGCTGCTTTTTCAACAGACTTGAAAATACACAGGTTGATACTGTGTGTTTTCCATACAAGTTTACTTTTTCCCTCTGTATGCCACCTTCTTGGAATCAATCAAACAGATTACTCCAAAGTGACCTTGTTGTAATAGTGTGTATATTAAATTTATACATAGCTTCAAATAAAGTGCAGTTTTGCATTATTGAATATATGAATAGGGCAAGCAGTAACAATATTAATTTTATTTAATATTATGTCTACTATATGGAGGTAAAAGATAAGAAGATTTACTATCCATTTCAAGGGAAGTTATTGCAGTTTGATACTAACATTCTCAGCATTTTCTTTTTTTTTTTAATCTGAAGTACAGTAATAGAGAAATAACCGAGCAAATTTCACAGGCTATTGTAATACAGCCATCAGGGGCCTGGCTGCCTTATCGGGGCTCAGAGTGAGACCAGGACTGGACAAAGTCAGTAATGGGGTCATCCCAGGCCCCACTGCCCCCCAGGCTGGCCCTGCCATGGTGGCACTGGGAGGTCCCACACCTGGGTGTGCACTGGAAGCAGTGGGCCCACAGTGGGGGCTGCAGCCACAGCAACCCTGCAGGCTCCCTGTGTCCCCTCAGGGGTGGGATTTCTCCTGGCCATGCCAGCGGGGTGCTGGCCCTGAGCCCTGGCAACTGAAGTCCAGGAAGTGAGATGCTCTCAGCACCTTTACAAGAGCAAGGAGAGGTGGGCAAAGCACAGACGTGACTGAAAGAGATAACGCAGTGAGCTTTAGGGCAGGCATTTCTTGGAGCATGGATAAGGCATTGTCTGCACTATTGAATGCGTAGAGCAAGCAGTAGCAATATTAATTGCATTTAATGTGCTCCATTTAATTTGAGGGCCCATTTAATGTGGTCCATTGCTCTATGAAGTTACATCAATACCTACTGCATGTCTCCTATGCTGTACCACATTTTCTCCCTGTACTCAGCCCTGTGTTCAGTTTTGGGGCCCTCACTTTGAAAGGAAGTTTGAGATCCTGGAGTATGTTCAGAGAAGGGCAACAAGGCTGGTAAAGCTGGGCAAGGGTCTGGAGCACGACTATAATGAGGAGTGACTGAGGGAGCTGGCAGTGTTTAGCGTGGAGAAAAGGAGGCTCAGGGGGAATCTTGTTGCTCTTTACAACTACCTGAAACAGGGTGTGGAGAGGTGGGGGTTAGTCTCTTCTCACAGGTAATAAGTGATGGGAGAAGAGGAAATAACAAGTTGTGCTAAAGGAGATTTGATTTGGACATCAAGAAAAATCTTTTCACAGAAAGGGCCGTCAGGCATTGGAACAGGATGCCCAGGGAAGTGGTGAAGCCCCGGTACCATGAAGGGACATGGCAGTGATGAGTTAACAACTGGACCCAGGGATATCAAATATGTTTTCCAACCTAAGAAATTCTCTGATATTAAGATTATTTTAGCACAGATATTTAGATGACAATTTTCTCCACCACTACAGATGTGCACCTTTACTTCCTCATTTAGTCTGAGAGGAACTTTGGGAAATGTGTCTAAGCAGTGTGTTTAATTACTGCACACATCTGTCCAAAGCTGAGGAAGATGAGAAATGATGTTTCTTTTCCCGTTCAGTCTCTTGGAATGCAGATTGTTCCCAAAACAAAGCTCTCTGCCTCCTAGCTGGTTTGCAGTTGCACACTCTTGGACAGTGAAACCCTCCTGAGTGGCAGGTCGGGGACAGAGCTGATCAACCCAGATGCCCACAGGCAGCCTGATGGGGACTAAGTCACAGGACATCCTTGTCCCACTGCTACTGGGTATTAATTCTTCTCCCTAGAGAGCTCTGATCACTCTCCTCCTGCCTGGGCACACAATTCTGCTTCTCTCCTCCTCTCTCTCACTTCCTAAGTGCTCCTCAGCCTTCTGAGTGGGGTGGATGAGTGTCAGGCACATGTGGCTTTGAGAAAGGACATGGACATGCCTCTTTGAAATCCCTGCCAGGACCCACAGAATATGACTCAGTTTACACATTTCAGTACAGAGCATTTCAGTTCCTAAGCTTTGATTCCCCATGCAAAATGGAATCCTATTTTCACAGATTTAAACTTGCAGCAGCAATGAAAAAGCAATTACATTGTGCAACACATAGAAATTATGACAGCCATCTATCTTCTGAACTTTTGTTCAGATCTATTGAAGGCTTTTACCCCAGAAAACATTTTTCTGTAAGTCCACTTTGTCAGCCAGAATATCGAGTCCTCAGAATATCCTCAATGATGAATCATTAGAATGTCACTAAAACGTGGTCCTTAGTATCAGTCATGGTCACAGGAATGTAATAATCTAAGCCATGGCAGCATACTTAGAGTCATTGAAATGTTTTTTGAAGCCTAATACACTTTTCACTTAATTACGTTTTCAAATTTCACAGCCATTTTTCAGTGTTTCATTGAAATTATCATCTGTATTTAATTTAGAGAAAAAAATGCACATAAACACAATTTAGTCAGTCGCTTTGTGGCAGAGTGAAATTAACCCCACAAAGAGGTCTTTTCATGACTCAGCTTTCCCATAAAAAATATTAATTAAAATACTATCAATACCAGTACAAAAATGTGAATAGTTGTAGTTGCGTGCAGCTGTGTATGAAATCCCTTCAAATTTGCCAGAAAAATTGCCCAGAAGTAATGATTTTTGGTCAGAAGAAACAATGTGAATTGAAGTCTCATTTTACAGGTCTCTATGTTGGCCAAAACTTTGTTGACAGCTTCTCCAGGAGCAGCCTGTGTCTTTTCATTGAGCCATCACCTGCAAAGTAAAGCCCATCCACGAAATTCTCTTGAGCGTGGATTGTTGCACATATGTTTAGTAAGGACAATGCACATTGAGTGTCTGAGCACACAGAAAAGTAAGCAGAACCCAAAGCCAACACCAACAAAATCATATGCCAAATCCAACGTAAGCACAATGTGACATGACATGTGGTGAGACTGATCATGCTATGTATTTTTTGATAAATTCCACTGGAGAGGTTTCATCCAGAGATGAAATTTATAAGGTATAGAGCCAATATTACCTCTACACTACTGCTGCTTACGGTACTGGTTTCTAGAGTCCAAATAAAAACAACCCCACAACCAACTCAAACACATCTGAGATGAAGATCAACAACCTTTCTCTGGCATGTCCTCTGTTACTTTTCATGAAGGAGTTCCACTGAGAATCTTTTGTTTAGGTTAGTTCAAAATGTACCACATTATAAAAAAATCTATGTCTGGTTTCTGAACAGCAGCTCATCTAATGATCAAGGTGGATCACTCTGTGTTGATAGAAATAAGAACACTTCCAGTCCTATATATTGTGATACTTAATCTTCTGAAATTATAGCATCTTTTTGTTTAGTGGTTTTATCTACTCACACTTGAAGGAAGTTATTATCTCAGATTATCTGCATCTGAACACTTTTAAATCAATGAAGTTACAGAAGCAAGAAATTTGGCTTATTATTACAATTTTTGTGCTTTCATAGCACCTGAGAAAAGAAGAAATTATCTTGTGAGGGTTTTTCAGTTATACATAATACTAGAAAAACTTGTTAAAATCAATACAAAAAATGGAAGACATTCTAAGAAACTGATATGATTCTAGGGTTGGTTGGATATGTAACCTAATGGTCCTGAATGAATTGGTCTTATGAAAAATGGAATAAATAAAAAGGGACAACATTTCTCTATTGACCCTCATTTCTTTATTGCAACAAATGGACCATTTACAAAGAACTGAATGGCTCATAACTCTGCATTTAGTATCCTGCTGTTTGCCAGGACATTTGCAATTGAATCAGACTGATTGAGCAGTTGCCCTGTGACTGAAGTTGCTTTGATGGTGTCAAAACTCAATGCTTTTCTGAATACTTCCTGGTCTCTAAGCAGCCCTCAGTCACATGTTGACAAAATTTTCTTATGCTTCACCGTCTCAAGATTGATGAGATCAGCCTTCTGAATCCTAGGTTTTTAAAGGCTAGGCAGCTTCACAGCATTCTGAGTATGGAGTAAAATTTGCATGTGAGAAGCTGATGTGAAGGAGTAACTGCCAGTTCCAAATCCTACTGTGGTTCATTTCCCTACTGCAGTTCCTTTCCCTACTGCTCTTTAATGGACACCCTTCAAAGGGCATTTCAGAAAATGTTTCCCACAATCCTTAACATGGAGCACTTTGCTTTGACCTGGAAAGTTGTCTTGTACTATTTGTGGCTGCATTTGTATCTTGTATGATAAACCCAATATCCAAGTTTCCTCCTAGGAAATTAGGAGCCTAGTTCTAGGTAGGGTTCTTTTCAGAAGCAGGACCTAAGACAGCAATTAAAATGATGTAAAATCTCTCCACTCATGAAGTATAGATACTGTTCATGGGGCTGACAGTTGTCAAGACAAAGCATGGATGGAATACAGCAGTTGGCTTAAGAGATGAGCACCTATGCAATAAAACAGTGAACAGATAGAAAAGAGTTGAGCAGAAGAAGTTCAGTTTTCACTTCTGCATTTTGTGCAGAAAGGCCTTCTGCCTGCCTGTGTGCAGTCTCTCCCTGGCACTGCTGGATGGTGTATATGAAGCAGAGCATCAGTGCCCCGAGAACGTCTCCCCTTCTGGAAGTTTGGGTGACAGCTTGGAGGTAGAGTGGCCAAGGGCAGCCCCTTCCTTTGGTGAAATTTGAGTCAGACTCAGGATGTCTGTCATCCTGGGCTGACCCTGCTTCCCATCGGAGATGCTTTAATCTGAGCAACTACCAACTGGCCTGTGCTGTGCCCTTACATATCATGGGAAAGAAAATGTCAAGGCTTGCATCTGGGGATCTGTTTGTCAGTTACAACATCTAAGGGTGTGGGATTGTTTTATTTATTTCTGTCTTTTTGTTTGTGTTTGTTTTTGTTTTTCTTTGTTTTGTTTTGTTTTCTTTTGCTTTGTTTTGTTTTTTTTTTTTGTTTTGTATTGTCCGGGTCATCCTCACATGAGGCACCGAAAATGTTTTTTATCTGTTTGTTCAGGTGTTGCACTAAGTAGTCAAGAGACAGAATTTTCTTCTCTCTCTGTTTTATTGTTCAGATAAGCACATCACTCTCATTAGGTTGTGAAACTTCGTTAACAATAGAGCATCCATTACAGAAAAAAGAAGTCACCAGAAGTCGCCTTTCTTTCACCACAGATATAACTTTCTGGGAAACTGACCCATATGTTGTTTTAATTTATTGACCTATCATCTTAACTTTATTCTACTGCAATGCAGTACTTTTTAGCCAATGTCTTAACTTACATGTTTTTACATATATTTTTGCTAACTTTTAACTTATTCTACAAAATCACACTTATATTTTTTTTATTTTTTAAACTCTTTACTATCTTATTCAATATGATTTCTTACTTACTTAAAGCACCTTATACCTTTAACTCACAAAACTACAAATCTATAACTATTTACATATTGTCTGTATATACTTCTTTCATCAATCCAAACCACCCAAGGCCTCAGGTTAAACCCCCTAGATTCTGTGGAGGTTTCTACTCTCTGATTTACTACTGTTTTGTTTTGTTTTTTTAGTAAGAAAAAAGACTGTTTACGTTCTCCACAAATTGCAAGGAAAAAATTGCACTCAACCTATTTTCATATAATGCAAGCTGGTGTGCCTCACCTTGCAGAAATGATGATCTATTTGACAGCACTGTTAATAATATCACCTGATGTTTTCAACCAGCCAGTTTTGCACAAAGAAGGAAAGTTTTTCAGAAAAAACTTGGAAATTAAAGCCCTGTGAATTTTTTCAGACTCCTTACTCAGAGCAAATTAATGTAAAATTGCAATTCTTTTGTCCTTCTCTTCAGTTGCTGCTGACATGTCAGGAGCGGAGTTTGTTAGAGATGCCAAAGCAGCTTCTCATAACTTTAATTTCTGCAGTCTTTTGATAAGTCAAATGCCCCCAGTTGCTCAGAAAGAAGAGCTTTTGTCATTCCTGGACTGAGGAATTGTCAAGCTTAGATCCAGCTGTCCTGATTTTGCTTCATGGCATGTACATCCTTTTGGGGGTTGACAAACTATTTTTGTGGACTTAATGACTTTGGGTTGTAAGTAAATGCATACTAAATCACCACCTATTCGCTGTGTTTGGGCAGTCCAGATGCCTAAACTTGACTTCATTCAAGTCTACACAAAGTAAATAGGCTCCAGAAAGTATGCTTTGCTGCTTTTATTGAACGGAAAAACTTTATAGGTCACAGTTAATGTGCAACTCATGTTTTTGGAATGAAACATCAAAGTGGCAGCAAAGGAAGATACAGGTCTCAAATTAGCCAAAAATCACTGAAGACAAGAAGGTGATTTATAGCAATTCTATTCTCTGAGGGTTAAAGACCCTTAAATCAAAAAGGTCTGGTCAAATGTCTCCAGCCCTGGAATGTCTTTCTTTGACAAGAGGTAAATTTATACAAGGTCATATTTCAGTAAATTATCAAAGATCCCAAGTAATTTTGTAAAGTTTCTCCACGGCATTTTTTTTCTTGTTTGTTTTTCTTTTTAATGGGGAAAATTTATTTTTGTTGAGTCAAGTTTTCTTCCTGACTAGTATTGACTTGTTTGGAGAGAAAGATTTACCACATATCGGTATTTAGATACAGCTTTGTAGCATTTTACTTCAGATTCTTTGGATGTACTTTAAAGATGTTGATGTTGTGTGTTCCTGGGACATTTTTTATTTCATTTGATCACCCTGATATCGTTTGAGCTGAGCCAATTCTCAGAGAAAAGAAAACATTATTTCTACATAGGATTATCTGTTCATTTTTGGAATCTCCAATTGTTGCTCTGGAGAAGAGGGATATAGGTAGTCACGGGCATGTATAATCCCTTCTAGATATCCCAAGGTTGCAGTGCTCTCTGTCTATAAGTGAAGAGGGAAAAGACAAAATTAAAACTAAGACCTTTATAGAAATAATGGGTTGAACCCCAACAACAACAAAAGAATTCATGAAATATCAAGTTCCTTATTTGGAGTATCTGCTTGCTAGGTTTGAGGTACTAGGGAAATGTTTCAGTAGTCATATGCTCTAGTCACAGATGAAATTCTAGCCAGTTCTGAAGTGGGACTTCCTGTGAGTATTTTGAATATACATATTTTTTCTGGCTGGGGTGGAGCTATCCTTTCTTACAGAAGCCCTCCTAGTGCTGTGCTTTGCATTTGTGGCTGTAACTGGGTCAATAGGACAGCAGTGTTTCAGCCACTCCCGAACAGTGTTCACACAGCATCAAGGCTGCCTCTCCAATCCCACCCCCAGGGCAGTGGGCTGGCAGTGGGGGACAGGCTGGGACAGGACACAGCTGAGACAGCTGACCCAGACTAGTGGAAGCCATATCCCATCCCATGTGGTGTCATTTTAGCAATAAAATATAGGAGAAAGGAGGAGGGGACTGCACTTGATGTTACAACATTTGTCTTCTAATGCAACAGCTCTGAGTACTTCCAATCACCTGCTGATTGGAAGTACAGAATAAATCCTTTTCATTTGCTTCCATGTGAGACCTTTGCTTTTCTTTTATTAAACTGCCTTTACATTGACCCAGAAGTTTTTTATCTTATTTTCCCCTATCCAGCTGAGAAGGGAAGTGATAGAGTGGCTTGCAGGAAGCCTGGTGGCCAGCCAAGGTAGACCGAACAAGTTTGCTGTGAAATAGTTTTAGTTTCATCTCAAAGTGTTGCAAAGCATAACTAGGTACGTGAGATGCCTTCAAGTAGTTCCAGATAGGAAGAGAACATAAATTTCTTATTCTGTAGAATTACTCAAATCCTGTATTTAGGAGAACACGCTTCTATATTTTATGCTTGAAATGTCTTTCTAAATTGCTAGAACACTTGGCAGAGCAAGAGATTCAGCCTAGAAACTTAAACACTTCTTATTGCAAGCAAAGGTCTTTAATGAAGTTATTTTAAAATTCCCAAGGGTCCTCTTTCTGAAGATGTTCACCTACCTCTGTAAAAGGAATTTATAAAAATATGGAATCAAAGTAGTGTAAAGTGAATGGTTATTTTTCCAAGTTTAAAGTGCATTTACTGTTGCTCAAGTAGAAATGAAAATTGGTTCTATTAAATGTTTTCATTGATACATTAAGCTTCATAAAGTAAGTTTTATATAGGTCACAAATTTCCAGACACTGTGTTATGTTATACTGTGTTACATTCTGTTATGTTATATTTAGAACTAATCTAATTTTTCGAACCAATTTTAATTTGCAAACACACCTGTTAAACTCAGAAAACACTTACACATTACAAGGTTTAGTTATATAAGTAAAGAGAATAAAATACATTATTTTTAAATTATTTGAATGTGGGAAACAGATACTCTGGGCCCTATAAATACAGACATAATTTGCAAAGATAGTGTAAGATCCAGGTTGTTGCTTAGTGAGATTCAGAAAAGCACTAAAAATATTGGTCTATGATCTATAAGATTCATTATGATATAAAAAAATAATTCATATTATGAGATATAAAATTCATATAAAGTATTTTTGAAAAATATGTTTTCTAGAGACATATATCAGAAAATCTTTTGTTCTTTGCCGTGTGCAGTACCTTATTAACTAACACATGGAAACTAACATAAATTCTAACCTGAGGTGGAATTTTTTTTCAAACTTCAGCAAAATTATATGTACCTCCATCTTGGGACAGTTCATTGAACGAGGTAGGTTATCAGTCTTTCTGCTCTTGTTATTGTGATTTAATAACACTAGGATAAACAGATGTGACTTTTTTAGTTGAATAGAGAATATAAATAAGGAAGACCAATTGTTATATTTAATTAATATAAACAATTTTTAAAAGGAAATCAATAACTTAGTGCATCAGTAACTGAATATCATTGCATAGAAAATTGATATTTAGCTGTTTTCATATTTCATTAAGTATATATGATTTTTGAGTAGAAGTGGTAGAAGTATTTCAAATTCCAGCTGCTTAATATATCTGAGTAACATTTGTCAAGCACATTGATGGAGAGCAGAACCCTGCAAAGCAGTTTACAGAAAGGGGAGGTTTCTCCTGCTGCTGGGGCATGAGAGCTTTCCCAGCACCACTGGCAGGAGGAAAAGTCTGGCAATAATTTTGTGCATTGGTTGCGATGCTGGAGCAGGCCCAGGCTCAGTTCTGTCTGCCTGGGATGTCTTCCCAGTTGTCCTCTGGCATTTCCCAACACAAAATATTCTGTCAAAATCAGATCTGATAAAAATTTGCCCAAACACTTCTCAAAAGATATCTGTCAAAAAACACCTCATAATCTCCCCACATGACCTATTCCAGTACTGGGCCTCTTGTGCTTTTAGAAAACTCTTCTTGCTCTATCTCTTGAATTTCCAGTGTAAACTTCTTATACTTGATCCTTTACCCAGTCAACCTGCAGAAGAATTTATTTTCCTCCTCTTAGTTGGAAACACTGAAATGTTTTGGAGACTGTTCCTGTGTTTCCCTTTGGTTTTTCCTAATTCAGATTAAAGCACTCCTCTTATTTCAGGGTAGCAGATAATACAGGCTTGGCACACCACATCATACACTGACAGATGTCCTTTTAGTTGTTTTGTGTACCCCTCATGCTTAGAAGTTTCAGTACTGAGTAATTTATTAGTATCTAACCATCCCATACATAAAAACATAGTTCCCCAAAACACAGATCCAGAATCTCTTGCACTAACTTCTGATCATATCTAAAACACCCTTTGTGCTAGGTGTGAATACAAATTGGAAGGTCAAGGGAAAACAGCTGGTCCCATTGTTAGCCACAAATATTATTTCGTAACATCCTTTTGCTTTGTTAAACCACAGAAACTGTTTTGGAAAGTGTTGATGGACACGGATGCTTTGTGTTGTATATGGTCTTAAATGCTAGACTTAATTGTTATTGTCCTAATTGGTCATGTAGTTGAGGTTAATCTCATGACCTATGACAAAAATCTAATTGTCCACAAAGAAAATCCAAGGGTTCAGAAATGCAACACTAAGCTGTGGGTTAAGAAAGACAAAACATGAATGTATAGGAATGACTCTGGAAGAAAAATAAGAAATGTTTTCCTGTTTTTAAGGATTTTACTCCATTTTGGTGCTATGGTCTCATTAATTATCTCTTCAGAGCAAAGGTGATGTGGTATTGAAGTATATTAGTGTCCCTCTGCACCAATAAGACATGAGATCGTAAAGGCAATAAGGCAAGCTCAAAGTAAATGGAAAGCTGGGCACCCTGCTCTCTTCCCAAATACAAGAACAGTCAAAGCACACCACCACAAAATTTGATTTCTGTCTCTTGCAAAGCAGCTAATAAGTGCATTTTCACAAAACAGTGCCTTGGAGTTATTGTTCTTGTCCACTTTCTGTGATTCTTGTAGACCTAGTATGAACTGTTTGTGCAGCAGGAATAGAAAAGGTAGCTGGTGACAACCAAAGGCTGAGCAATGGCAATTGATTACTCAGCTTTTTAGTCTCTGATACAGAATTTCAAAGGCAGCTCTCTGTTCCCCATCTTCCCTTATCCCCTTCAGAAGAAGACCTGGTGTGTCTAATAGGATATCATGCTTGGAAAGAGATTAGTTAGAGCAGATTCAAATCTAATTGTCTTTATAAGTCACTTAGTCATTTGTCTCAAACAATGGAAGACACAAGATTGTAATTAAGGCTTCCAGCTCATGGCAAGATAAAATGCACACCATGACAGCAAAGCAAGTGGCTGAACAGTGTAGCATGTCATACAGCTATCACCTCAGAGGGAGACTATTGTTCTTTTCTGAGCCTGGGAGCTGTTCTGTAATTGACAAGGAAATTAGGAACAGATGATGATTTTAGAGGCAAATCTGCTTTTGTTCTGGAAATGTCAAATTTATCTCATTTAACTTAAGCATCTACTTATTAGAAGAGAACACAGGTAAAGAAAGAACTGCAGCTTGAGGTGTGACTACATCACCCAGCAGTGACCCCTTGGGTCAGACCAAGACCAAGCAAACCCAAAAGCTGGATATGCATGTTTTTTATTCCATTAAGACTACCTGGAGCTATTCTCCAGATGAAGAAAGTGGGATTTGACTGCATATCCAGGTAATTAGGGGACTGGCAGTCTGGTCTCAGCAGTTGTGTTGGTGCATGTAGAGACCAGTGATGCAGCCTGGATGCAGTCCCAGACAGACACAGGAGAGATTTTGTGTAGGGCAGGGTGTCCCTCCATCACCTTGCACCATCACATTTGTGCCAGGGCTGAATTAACCTCTGGCAAGGCATGTGGCTGGGTTGACAGGATCCATGGGCTTGCCCAGCCCAGCCTTCCCCCAAGATTTAAAAACCCAGTCTGTATACCCAAGGTGTGCAAGTTTTGGCTTTTTATCTCCTGCAGAGAAGGAAGGCTATTTACTTCTTTAGCTGAGGAACTCAGTAAGTCCAGCAATCCTTGAGATGCCTCAGAGACAGAAATCTCTGTAAATGCAGCAGGTTCCCCCTCTAATTTCACTCCATTAAAGTGTTTGTCTGAGAGGGCAGAACCTTTCCTGATGGAAATCTCAGAGTGGAGTTCAGGGAGAATGTCTTAGCTGTCAGGTGCATATACCAACCACCAGGCTACAGCTTATTTAGAAATGAGGTTATTTCAGACTGGAAATAACATAACAAAGTTGTGCTGCAAAACTCTTTTGAAATATTCTTGCCCTATTCTTCTATCTCTCATCCCTCTCTCAGACCCTATCCCTCTTCTCATTCCTCCGTGCTCACTTTCCAGCTCTGTTTCCTGTGGCTACACTGAAAGCTGGATCTATTGATTTTGATTTGAAATAACCTCTCTTTCCTTTAATGACTTTCTTTAATGCCTGGCTTATTTTTGAGCTGGGTAATTTCCTGAGTCACAAGCCACACAAGCAGCTATTCTGGTCCTGCAAAAGAGCAATGGGACACAGCAGCAGGTAAGAGGGAGCTGTAAGGCGTGAGTATCTTAAAACCCCTGGATGTTTCATCTTGTGAAACATTAGCTAGAGTCTTTCTTATTAAATTAAGGGCATAAATTAAGTACAGATTGACAAGCAGTATAAATGCACATAAAAATGACACTCTTGTCTACTCTTTCAGAAACTCTCTGGATGATGATGGATTTCCAGGCTTGATTTATGATTGGAACTGTTGGTTAAAAAGAGGAAGAAATTATTCATCACATCTGCAAATGGGAAATATGCAGATCCAATCCTCAAAAGCAGCAGCAGCAAACAAATTTGTAATGCTGTAAGTCAAAAAGCAACATAGAAAATATTGCCTTTTCTTTTTTTGGCATTGCTGGGAACAGAGCCTTGTATTTTCCTTGCCTTTCTTGGAATTACATGTTCTGTTTCAGAAGGGAAGCTTGTGGTTGGGATTCAGTTCAAAACCAAGATATCTGAACTACTGTTTCTCCAAGTAGGCATTGGCCAGGAGTTTCAGCTCCTGTGGCAGTGGATGAAGTCATTCATGCCGATAGAGCAGCTCACCTCAATCCCAGAGCAGCTGCTCAGGCTGGGACTCAGTTTCCTGAACACAAGCTTCCTGTGGTGCTTGTGATGCCCAGGAGATTTGCCCAGGGCAGGCAGAAAGGGCAGACACAGCAGACCTCCACCCTTTTGCGGCAGCAACTGAAGACATGAAAGATAACTCACAGCATCTAAAATTACCCTGGGTACCTATATCAGACTACCAAATTTTACTGTAGCAGCTAGTCAGCTGAATAACTCTACAATTTCAATATCTGGTTGATAGCTTGTGTCCATAAACTTTAGTAGGGCCTCACATGGTCATATTTGAATCCCTATACATTGATGAGTAGATTTAGATGTCTTACTCTCAGTTGAATCCCATTCTATTTGTCAAGCCAAGCAAATAACAAGCTGCTTATTTTTAGAATAAAATCAAATGTGGTTTAATGCGAATGATGCCTTAGGTTTTAAATTTTATATTTTTTTCAGTCTGTACTGCCTAGTGTAATTCTGAAGTTTCTTGTAGTTTGTTAGCTGCTGCTCTCTTATGCTAAGACAGACATAACAAAGCCTCTCAGGCTTGCTCTCCAAGGACACCCAGACTGTCCTAGGCCCAAAAGTGTAAACCAACATTTTGGAAGAGGGGGGTAAGCCTGGGGAGATTACGCCATTAGCTAAAACTTTAATTGGCAAATTTATGCTGATATGCAAATGGACCAAACCCATAAAAGTGTGAAGAACTCATGACCTGTTGTCCATCTTGGGATCCACTGAGGCAAGAGCCTCCGGAACCCTGGGATGTACCTTTGAAGGCCCTTCCAATAAATATCTCCTTCATTCCCCTATTCCTGTCAAGTCTCTCTTTTTAGGTAGCCATTTAAGGCATCATGATTCTTTTTTATATATATGAGAGCTCTGCTGTTAAACTGAGAAATCAACCCATTGAGGCCTTTCTGGGAATGGACAGATGTGGCAGTGTCTCTCTTCAGTTCTGTACTTTGGCACTTACACAGGGAACCATGTGAGACTCATCTCTTGTTTTGTGCATCTAGCTGAAGTGAGTAATAAATGACAAGTGGTCAAAACCAGAAACTATTCATTGTCACATAAATGCTTGTGGTCTTACATTCCTCGAGAGATCTTCCTGAACAAAACCTCTTTGGCTATATGAATGGATAAGGAGAAAAGTTGAAGGAAAAACTCTCCTAAGACATTCAGACAACACACAGCAACTTCAATATGTTATATTTAATTGTGTGTTTTAATGTTTCAGCCTTTCATCAAGATATAGTGAAACCATCGAAGTTTGAATATCCAGTTTTTAGTATGAAAATAATTTTCCCATGCTCTGTAAGTGTAGCTGAAAACCTCCTGCATTTCTAGCACAGGGCACTTTCCCCATCCAAGAGCTAAGCAGGCAAAGAAAAAAAAAAAGAAACAATAATGACTGTTCTGAGGAAATTTTCTAAATTGGATAAAAATAGTATTCCACCATCATTTATTTCACTTTTTTTCTTTGCCTCTACTTAGTGTCAGAATAATTCAAGAACTTTTTTTAAACTTGCAGCCCCTGGTAAGTATTTATGTCAAAGCACTGTGGCTTATTTCTTTAGTTGATTGAGACTGACTAGCAGAAATATGTTTAAAATGTGGTACAACTGGATGCCCAGTCATAAGTAGAATAAATGATGGTGACACTTATACACTGGGCATTAGCATGGGCATTAGTGCAAAAGTCCTCCTGTTTAAATTTGTTATTTCTTTAAAATCAGATGTTATTTAATTCCCTGGACAATTATATTTTTTTATTTAACTAGAAATTAGTCAATCTGTTGCTTATAATATTTCATTTGGACAGTGACAGGCTTTGATGACTAAAGTGAATATTTTCTTGAGTTTTGGATTGACATCTGATACACCACCCTGTCAAAAAGAAAAGATACTGCTCTACTCGTGGAAAAACTATTGGCAAAAGCAATGAATGCAGATTTCTCTTCCCTTCTAATATTGATAAAGGTTGCCAATAAAGAGGTGCTTTATTTCACTGCTCTTAGAATTTGAGCTTCTCCCCATCCTCCTTGACTCCTCCGATTTCCTTTAATCTATCTTTAGCCTCAGACAAAAGTTTCTGGTGTGGAGAAGAAAAGCTCTTTCAGTATTGCACTTCCAATGGGGGAACTTGAGTCATCAGACACCCTAATCAAACTGATATTTCAGGGAAGGCTAGAAGTGAAGGAGGAGGAAAGAAATAAATCACTCCAGAGCAGCAGAAATTACCAACACAATACAGAAGTACTTGAAGCAGAGGAATACATTTTTCTTTTGATCTATTATTGTTAGTACGCAGTCCCTGAATAAAGTGAGTAGATTAATTGGGAAATAGCCCATAGCCCATTCACAGATAATGAACTAATTATGAAATCTTTAAACAACATGCCCTTGCAGATCAGATGACTGCAGGGCTTGCTGAGGCCCTGCTGCTTCTGATTTGGCAATAAATAAATCTTGTTTGCAGTAAACTGATGGACTTTTTAAGCTGCCACGTGGCTTTTGTGTAGCCTGCAGATTTTAAAACTAGTTAAATGTTTGCTATTAAAAAAAAATGCATTCTTTAGTACTGCTTGAAGTGTCTTGAGCAGAAATGGAAATGAGAAATAAGTGTTTTTGTGTGGCCAGCTGCCTTGCGGAGCCAGCATGCTCCTGCCATCTCTGAAGGGTGCAGGAGGGACCCATTCACCATTACCATGCATTTCCACAAGTCCCACGGACCCATGATCCCCAGTCAGCCCACATGGGATGTTTTGCAGGGAGCTTTGAGAAGTGGAGTACCACCACGCTGGCCACTGCCAGGCATGCAGAGGGCATGGCACCAGCCAGCCCTGCATCTTCTGATCTGTCTGAGCCTGCTGCTCATGGGGGACTGGCAAGAAAATAAATAAACTCATCCACAGGCAATGACAGAGTGAGAGTAGCATTTGTAATGTCAGAACAGGCCATTAGCTCAATACATATTATTGTTTAGGCAATTATTTATTATCTCAAGAATGGTGACTTCCACCTTATTAAAATACAGCTGCAGTGCTTCCTTAGCTTATTCACACTAACAGGAGTACTCCAATTCCCTATTAAATTCTCAGGGCTCTTAAAATCTGATTTCTGGAGTAAGTATTATATGGAAAGTGAGTCTTGATGTTAGACTCCAATACTTATTTAAAAATTGCTGATTCTTTATCTCTACCTACTGGTGAAACCCATGCATTGGACTATTGCTGGACACAGATGAAGAGAATTTATTAAAAAATATTGAACCAATAATTCACTGACATTTCTTGCTGTATTTGCCTAGCTCTATTAGTTCCTAAAACTTTAAGACCTTTTTAAACATGTGGAGTGAGACTGAGAAAATAAAATGAATCTGTTCTAATGGAGACATTTGTCACTGAGGCAGATCAGAAAGCCTGAAGTTAAAGAACAGATACTGGGAAATTGAGGACATTGCTGAAAAAGTTAAAGCCTATGATCATAAGAATTCATAAACTTAACCAGTCAAGAGAAGTGGATGTCCCAGACATCATCCTACTTCGTTTGTCTGAGCGATGAGCTGGAGCAATGATGATAGCTGAAGTGCTGGCAGTCTGAAATACAGAAATGCTGAACATCAGGAGCAGTTCTTTTCTGAAAAAATTCCATGGGAATGGCTCAAAACCCATGTGGCTACTTAAAACACTCATCACTTACCTAAAGGTCAGAAGAAAGTACCCTGAGGTAACTGTACATGAATCAAGAATTCTCTGACCTTCAAATTTCAATAGATACTTGGAAAAAACAGAAAAGAAATTGTATACTTGGAAATGTATACAATTGTATCAAAATGTGAACTTGAATGATAAAGGACAAATTTTCAGTTGGTGTAAATGAGCAAGTGTTCCTGATTATTTTATGTGATACATAAATTTTTAGGCTTCTTTTATTTACAGTATATATTGCATCTAGAGGATGTGTTTCTAAACTATCCTATCTCACTTTGTCAGAAGATGGAATATATGTTAAATGTAAATCAGTACTTAATACTTGTGTGTACTTGTATATAGAGATAAGACACCTTTCTCTTCTGCTTCATATCTCTACCTCTATTTCCTGTTTTTACTGTTGGTCTTTTCAAGTGTATATGAAACAATAGCCCAAGGAGGTTGAGGAACCTGTATTACCACTTCCTTTTCAGGTGGAGTACCTCCCATTTAATACATCATCAGCTTCTCTATAAGGAAATATTTTTTGTATCCTAAGATAATAATTTCTAGTAGTGTACAAATGGTTCATTGCAGAGCTATAACAAAGTGAGTCGTTTTCTTTCTAATGACAAAAGTAGTATGCAAATAATATAGTATTACTGGGTATACAGAATATAGCACTATTTGGGAAATATTAATTCACAGAGCCAAGTGCTCCTGTTTTCACTACTAGAGGACAGCAGCAATATATATTCATAGCTGTACTCAGAATTGCTGGCATTCAGCTGCTGCCATCAGCATTGGCAGATAAGTGGGGTTTTTTTAAGCTGATAACTTTTACATTTGAAGGAGCAGAAGTGGCAAAAATCAGGACTGTATTTATAGGACAGGAGAGGAAACCAAAAAAATGGCCACTAATATTGTGAAAACACTGTCATATTGCTCTAGAGGTAGTAGCCTCAAATGAATGGGCACATCTGAGTTTTAAATTGGGCAAAGTTTTTGTGAGGTAAGGCGATAGGAGGAGGGAAAACAGGTAAAAAAAAACCTCAGTATTTAATTCTGAGACAAATATGAGGGTACATGGAATTTGGGATTATAAACAGAAAGATGAAGCATGTCAAGTCCAGTTTGTTAAGTAAGAAATGAGAAATAATGATAGCAAGATAAAAACCTGCAAGGAACCATAATTTCTAATTCTGGATTGTGCAAGCTGTGGGATTTACTGATTAAGACTAATAGTATTTTTTAAATTATCATTTATTTTCGTACAAATGCACCCATAACACATTGCTTTCCCAGAACTGTAAAAGCTCTTGTTTATTATGTGGTCTTACAACCAAAAATGACACTCAACATCCACTTGAAAATAGGGACAGAGGCGCAGGAACCGTGATGACAAACCCTCGTCTGGGGAACTTCACCCACAGACTTTCTTCACTTGGCTTTAGAAAAGATGTGCAGTGGCCTAAGGGGTGACAGACAGGTCTACACAAAGGAGAGAGAGACCCAGAGCAGCCTCCATCTTCCTTCCTTTTCCATACTCCTTCCAGAAGCAGCTGGCTAGCCCAGTCCTTGAAGCTTTCCATTCTTTAGAAGAGGACCCCATATTTTCTTCCACTTATTAATCTATTCGCCATGCTTTTAAATTTATGATGAAACACAAAAATTACATAGATATGGCCTTTTCTTCAGATCCAATAAAAAATTACTCTATCCTAGCTCTGTCAAATGGACATAAAAAAATAGGAAAAAGAAACAGCAGTGATGAGAGTTGAAAATGTGACATTCTGGGAGACAAGTCAGAGCAGCCATCCTGGCTCTCTGCTGGTCCTGGGTGCTTGCTACCGCAGCTGACTGGACAGTTGGACAAGTAGGAGATTTGGGAAATGTCATGTAAGCTTTTTCCTTGATAAGCATAGAGGCTGTCTTTACCTTTCTCTCAAAGGTTATATTTGATGAGCTAAAATACCCTTCAAACATAGAGCAGTAGCTGTTCCTCAGCTCTTATTTCCTCCCAACTTTCATATGTCTTTTGAGAATAAAGTATTATATTTTTTCAAGAACAGTAGAAACTTTGCAATGGAAAAATGCCATTTAGACTATCATATCTTTATGCCCAGAATATAGCCTGTGTCCTATCTTTCAACTCTCTGTACAATTGTTCAGAAGCTCATCTTACTGTCTTTTCAAAGAAGTGAATACCTCTATTTCAGTGAGTCACTTTCAGTTTATTCCATGTCTCCTATGATGTATATGAAAAATTGGTTAGTTTAGTTTAGACTGTGGGTTAGATTAATAGGTGTGAATTCTTACTCAGAATTTCATACTGTAAAACTGAATTTTCTAATTAGTAATACACTCTCCTGTAACACGTTTGAGGAATTTTTAGGACAGAGTATGTACATTCACTTGAAGCTGCTTAACCTTTACAGTGCTGGGAAGAAAACTATGAGGGCCATGTTCCAGTTTAACTATTTAATAAAATATTTTACCCTCTGAAGTCAGCTGTTAGTAAACGAGGGAAAGTCCGGGGATGTTGTCTATTTAGACTTCAGTACAGCATGTGCCCAGGTGGCCAAGAAGGCCAATGGCATCCTGGCCTGCATCAGCAATAGTGTGGCCAGCAGGACCAGGGTAATGATTGTCCCCCTGTACTGGGCCCTGGTGAGGCCACACCTCGAGTTCTGGGCCCTGCAATTTAGGAAAGACTTGGCAGGGCTGGAGTGAGTCCAGAGAAGGGCAGTGGAGCTGGTGAAGGGTCTGGAGCACAAGTGCTGTGAGGAGCAGCTGAGGGAGCTGGGGGTGTTTAGCCTGGAGAAAAGGAGGCTCAGGAGTGACCTTATCACACTCTATAACTGCCTCAAAGGAGGCTGCAGCCAGGGGAGGGTCGGTCTCTTCTGCCATGTCTCATGTTCAGAGGACAAGAGGAAATGGGCTTAAGTGCAAGGGAAGGTTCAGGTCAGAGGTTAGAAAGTTTTTTTCACTGAAAGAGTGGTTAGGCATTGGAATAAGTTACCCAGGGAAGTGGCTGACTCACTCTCTGCAAGTGTTCAGGTGTCTGGATGAGGCCCTTGGGGATATGGTTGAGAGGTGATTACAGTGGTGCCAGGTTCATAGTTGGACTTGATGATCTTGAAGGTATCTTCCAGCTTTGATGATTCTGTGTTTTGGTGGTGCTTTTCGTTGGTGTTTTTTAGAAAGTCCAGTTTTTCTTCATTGGCTGTGAATGGATAACAATGTCTATATGGAGAAATCTGTGTGGATAAAAGCTACATTAGGAAGATAGATCTTGTCTTGGTACCTACACATGTGAGAGCAATTTTTTCCTGTTCTGGTAATCTCAGAAGTGTTTAAAATCCCGTGTGGTTTTTCAATCTATAAAGGGGTTTATAAGAAAGACAATCTTTTTACTAGATCCTGTAGTGACAGAACAAGGGGAAACAGTTTTAAACTCAAGGAGGGTAGGTTTAAATTGGATATAAGTGATGCGTTAAATGGCCACCTGGAAACAGACACTAGACAGGAATAAGGAGGTATTTGTTTGAAAAGCCTTCAGAGGTACTCTCTGGGGTCCAGAGGGTCCTGCCTCAGTGGATCCTAAAATGGATGACAGGTCACCACCTCTGCACACTTTTATATCAGTGTAAATTCACCAATTAAAACTTTATCTAATGATGTAATTTCCCCAAGCTTGCTCCCCCTCCCCAAGATGATGGTTTACAGTTCTTGGGCCTAAGACAGTCTGGGTGTCCTTGGAGAGCATACTGGAGAGGCTTTGTTATGTCTATCTTAGCATAGAGAACAGCACTTAACTAGCTACAGGAAACTTCAGAGCTACACTAGCAGTACAGGATTTGAAAAAATATAAAAGTAAAAACCTAAGGAATCATTAGGAAGAATTTTTTTAATGCAGATGGTGAGTACTGAAACAGGTTGTCCAGAGAATTTGTGGATGCTCCATCCTGGAAGTGTTCAAGGCCAGGTTGAATGGGACTCTGAGCAAATTTATCTACTGGAAGGTTCTCTGCCCATGGCAGGGAGGTTAGACTTGAGGAACTTTGAAGTATGCCTTTTAACCTAAACCATTCTATGATTCTATGACCACTTGATTGCTTCTCTTTGTCCTGTAGGTTTGTCCAGATCCCTAGGAAGACATGTTAGTACCTACAGAGAGGTGCAGGTGGGGGTAGAAAACCAAGCTCTGTTGGAAGGGATAAGGAGATTTGTTGACACAGTATCTCCAGAAACAGACCTTCCTCCAGCTGAACATCTTGAAAGGTCACTGCTTCCACATCACCCTTTGCTAGGAAACACTTTCCAGGATTGACTCTGCTGCTTCTTCTGAAGCCTGGCCACTTGCAAGATTAGTGGGCTTTGTGAGAGGGAGGCCAGAAGCAAACTATAGGAAGCCTATAATCCAGTGAGGAGCAGAAATAGGTTTTTGGGAAGGATGCCTGACCCCAAGCATCTTCCATCTGAGCAGCCTTACTCATCTCCACAAGCCATAGCCCCTCTTGCTCCACTGATGAGAGTCAGTGATCCCAGCTGTGCTAATGTGACATTTCCAGGCAGCTGCATCACCTCTGCCCAGCCATGGCATTCCAGCTGTTGTGGGTACCGAGGCAGCCTCCAGAGTCTCTGTGGTCCCTCTGGAGTTCAGATGCCTGCATCACCTGTAGGTGCCTATGTGTGTTTCTGGCCTTTAGTGCATTACTGCAGACAGCAAACCCAAGGCAGATGAACAGCACAGTTCGAGCAAGAAAGGCTACACATTTCAGGCAGGAGTCTGAATGGTTTCAGAGATTTTGGCTGTTATCTAAGGAAAAAAAAAATGGAAAAGGAAGTATACCAATAGTCCCCATACAGAATATAAGTGCAATTAGAAAAACCTTGAAACACAGTATGCGGTTACATAAATCAGATATTCTGTCATTGTGAGATGACATTGTCATTCTCTGTTTTAAGTAGTTAGTAGTAAAAGTTGTATATGAGGAATAGGAATGATGATGTTACCTATTCATTCGTGCCCTTTTCAATTCGTGGCAGATTGTTACATTTAGAGACACAAAATATTAATAAATCTATTTCAGAGGGTAAATTTTTCATATATTTTCATCTGTGATGTTTTAATAGTTCAGCAAATGAAATCTGAAACACCTCTCTGAGATATATTTAATATGATTCCACTTATGAGTTGGGGAATAATTTTAATATAATCGTCAAATACTAAATAAAGTTTTAAAATGATTTATTGGAGGCACAGGGAGTTATATGGAAGATCTTGTGCAGAAAATAAAATTATAAAGTGTTAATGAAATAGGCACTTAAAACTGGGGTTGTAGTATACTCCATTATTAAGGTATTAAATTACTTTTGTGCAATAATCCAGGATAAAGGTAAGGTAAATGATTATGAGGATGACAAGCATGGAAAGCAAATTAGTATGTATTGTTATGGTGTGGAATCAAATGGATACAAATGCAGATGCATAGTTAAAAAACCAAAATTTGCACTAAAATACCATATATAGAAAACTCATCAAAAGAGCAATGTTGCATTTGCCACTGTAGGCATTTTTGAGGTTTAAAAATGTTTCTTGCCACAAACCACAGTGAAAATAAAGTCTCAACAATTTAATAAAAATAATCCAGTTTTTTATTACTAATAATTTCAATAAGAATTCTGTTTCAATATTTTAATTTCTGTCGCTTTAAATTAATGTTGGAAAGAAGTTCCTTTGAATCAAGAGATAATTCTCAGGTAAATTGTATTGTATTAGCATGTTTTAAAAGACAGAATTTTTTTTTAAACTGTTAATTCATGTAAATGAAGTGGAATTAAATGAAGTAAAAAAAAAAAAACAGTATCTTAAAAAATCCTGAACAGAACTGCTTAAAACTTTGATCAAAGAAAAGACATACAGGCTTAAGAATTCTGTGAAAAGGCTGCAATTGCAACCTTTCCTGTTGGTTTGGCCTGCCAGTCTGCCGAGTGAGGCTGCTGCTCTCTCTTAACTAAAAGCTAAGGGTGAGAAAATACAACAGAGTCATTGGCATGAAATTCTTGACACATATTCAACATGCTAAACTGGTAAGACTGAGGAATAATGCAGTGTTCTACAGGGGTTAGGATATGGAGCGGTAAATAATTTTCTGCCTGCACTAGAGAAAACTGACTAGCAGTTTTGGGGACCAGAGGGGATGTTCAGAAGGAAGGAGATGCTGGGGTAGTATGCACTTTTCAATCTCTCAGTGGCCAAGCAAGAGTCCCCTGACAGTGACTTCATCATTCTCACTGATTCTTGTGTGGGTTCAAGTGAACAGGCTTTTGAGACTTCCTAACCCATCTTTCATCCTGGAAGCATTCCATCCCAGAGGATTTCAGAACCAAACCCTTGAGACCATGACTGAGGTCTTGCCAGTACAGCTGAGGCAGAGAACACAATCTCTGAAGGGGGAAAAAAAACCCGAAAAGGGAGAATAAATTAAAACACACAACAGAAAAGAAGAGATAGCTAATAATAATAAAAGTAAAGACACATTCAAGGAAAGGAATAGATAACAGACATGTTTATGACAGAAGCTTGAAAAAGAGTGTGACTAAAAGGAGGCAGAAATAACAGATGGAAATGACCAGAGATTAATTAAATTAAAATAACTGATAACTTAATTAGTCAAAGTTCTTAGTCATGTTTTAAATCTTTATGGAGACAGAGAAGTATCTAAATGGTAAAAAGTAAAAAAAAAAAAATCCCCTACCTTTCACTTCTAAGAACTGCAGGTTTTTCTGCAAGGAAACAAAGTAAAAGACTTAAGAAAAGTGGAAGATGACAGAAGAGAAAGTAATCAAAAGAAGGAAGGGAAACTGCAGGGATAAAAGGCAAAATGCACCTAGCTTAAGGACAGAGAAATTCAATATAATTTATTCATATTCATTTCAGCCTGTGATTTAAAGGTTGTCAGGAGGTGACTTACTACAAACAAGACCTCTCATAGTCAGGGGATTTGCTGTCAAATTCACATCCTCAAGCAAAACTGTGCTGTCAAAGCTGTATTTTCATTAAAAAAATTACATTACACTCCTTTCACAGTGCAAAACAGAACTAACATGGACTCAAGAGATGGCCAAAGTAGAGTTACCTTGTTTTGTTTGCAAATTAGCCTGATATAAATGTTCTAGAACTTAGGTTGCTCCACTTAGCATTGTCATGGAAAGTATTTTTCAAATTTTGGTCTTCTGACTGATGATATTTGTAACTGCATTTCCATGCAATACATTTATTGGCTTTCCAATACAAACATGTCATCATCCTTCAATTATTGCCAGATAAAACTATCTTGCAATACAATATTTCTGAAGCAACATGAAAGTGAAATAAGTAAACCTAAAATTTATAGAATTTCACAGGAAAACAAGTGGCATGGGAAAATCTATGCCAACATATTTTATTGGAACATTTAGTTCAGTTAAAAATGACCATGATACAAAATGAGGCAACATGACAATCCACTTTCTTAAAGTATCTGAACTCAACAGAGTTCTGTTGCTCTTTAACATACAGAAGTCAGGGGCTTTTCCTGCACATTTTAACAGAGAGGGGAGAATGTTTCAGAGACATTTGTTTTTGACATTAGACATCTCCTCAAACGACTCAGGTTTCCCTTAATGATCAGGAGAGTGAAAAAAACTCTTCAGCAGACTTTTCTAGTTTCACAGCTGGTAGGATTTTTCTGTGAGTAGATGAGAGTTCTGGTCAGACGTACTGAGGATATTAGCAAGGTAGGACCGGACGCATTCTGGAAAAGAGCCAAAAGTGCAATCTACACCTTGTCCTATTTCTTGTTACTTGGGACAATAGACTGATCCCAATCTCACTACACTCTTCTTTCAGGTAGTATTAGTTGCCCCTTGCAGGTTTTGTTAAAAGTAGAAAGTTAAGATGGCTGAAAGTGATCTTGAAACACTTTATGTGAAAGTGAGACTCCTTTTTTTACTTCCTCTGTTAATATTTGACTTATCTCAATAAAATGGTTCTGAGTGACCATTGCCTGCTAGTTTTGAAATTGCAAAGTACATTATAGTAATGCAATTACTCTGAAGAATGCTATTATTTGGAAGTCTAATTCACACTCACTCAAATGAAATGTATTTTTATTTTATAAACCCTATATTCAAAATCTGTGCTATTTGAACATCACTGTTTTCTTCCTAACATCACCACCCATATTTCTGCACATTTACCAGAACACTTTTAGCAACAAAATGCTGTACTGTTCTTAAAATTGCTCAAATTTGTTCAGCCACCTCTGCTTTATGATAATAAATTGGAATGTATCATTTAAAAGGAAAAGAGAAACACTCATCACTTTGTACTTTAAAATATGAAACATAAAAATCTGAAAAGCATAACATATTTTTATTTAAATGAGGTGGAAACCTTCCATGGTGGACAAGTAGCTTACTAATGAGTTTGGTTATCAAGGTTTTGGTTGGGTACTTGAAATTAGAATAGGACAAAAGCAAGCCCTTTCTTCTGTGCTTGGCAGATGCTTTATCATTGGAATGATGGGTTCAGGTGCCTGATTAAGTAGCTGACTGTAGAAGTGCTGAACTGGTATTTAATGGCAATAATAAATGACAAAAAATAAAGCAACAATGAAATTTGGTGCAACTCATTGATAAGTTTATCAAGCCAGGTGAATTTTATTCAGCTCCTTTAGTGCAAGGCAGCTGTCAGCATTGATTATTGACATATCCTTCACAACACTGGTTGTTAGCAAGAAAACAATCTTCACAGACTAGACAGCACTGTGCAAAGACTTCACTTTTGCTCAGCATATGTCTGATTTTTTTATAATCTCCCTCTTTCTTCTGTTTCCCTTTCTCTTGTCCCTTTTTGGATTTTCTTAGGGATCTCTTTCTGCTTGCAAACTTCTAGGGGAATTTTTTTCTTCTTACTGTCTGCACTTTATTTCTGAGAGGTTTTGGAGGGAAGCTCCTTCTCTCTTCATTTTCGATCACCGTTTTAATGTTTTACATAGAGAATTCTCTTATGAAACCAAATCATGATGTCCATGGTCTTTACTTAGAATGGAATTAGAGACAAAAAGGCAGAGTGCAGACAAATTGTTGCCCTCCCCTGTGGGCTCTGGGACTTGCAGGACAATCTTTAACGTAACACATTGGCTTGAGGTAATAGTTTCTTGAAAATAGCCATTGAAGTACCTGCAACATAAGGACAATATTTCCAATAGGATGTTTTTCGATCATTCATGTTGGCAACAACTGCAATATCCAACTGAGGGACTGCCTGCTCTCCAGTGAGCTCCCATGGTCTCTCCTGCAAAGCATTACATCTTTCTTTGAACGCACAAAGTACGGTGCCCTGCGGCAGCTGGTCTTTCAAAGGTTTCAGTGAAGAATTATTTTGTAATGCACATTTGAACTGCTTGTGGGTTAGAGGTGGGTTAATGTATTCTTTCCTGAGCTTGTTTTTGTATGTTTTTTGTATGTTTTTGAGAAGGTCAGTGTCCTACCTTACCTAATGGCAAACTCATCAGTCGGCTTGTCAAAGCAAATCACACAGTTGCTAAAATCTAAAATACGTGTAGAATGGTGACTTTACGTGAAAGGCCACATATTGGTTTGAGTGGAATGTCAGTAGAGGGCAGATGACGTGGCTTAAAGTATTATGTCTGCCCGCTCTGAAAATCTGATTTTCTAAAAGAACGTTTCTGCCCTTTGAGAGCAGAATTCACAGAGAGCTTTGCAGCATGGTTAATGCTGAGTTATAACAGCATTATCACTCATCGGTGACTTGCTCAAAGGTCCATTTTTCACATGAGAAACCTAGTTTGAAATGTGTGGCCACCTTTTCACTTGGTTAGATTTTATGGCTTATGAGGAAACTGCTCAAAGGCAGTGGATGAGGTCCAAGGAGAAGTTTCCTTATGGTAGAAGAAAAGTTGGTTGTAAACCAAACCACTTGTGTAGGAGATACAAATAATTTCAGTGCATCTTATGATCTGTAGTTTTGCAGATGTCTGGCTTTCCTGAGCCAGGGTCTCATCTAAGGGTAAGCAGAGGATAAATCTTAACCTTCAGACCATGGACAACGGCTTAGTGAGTAAATATATTGCCTTTACTTAGATTTCTGATAATTTTTTCCCAAGGAACTTTGTATTTACTCATTATTTCCCATCAGCAACAAAAGATCATTGGCTGAGACACAGGGTAGAGCTAGATACAATTAAAAAAAAATTTAAAAAATTAAAATCCTTTTAAGAAAGGATTTTTTTTTGTCAAGTAAGTAATATTTGGGAAGTACTTTTTTTTTGTAAAAAATTTGCATGTCCTGGGAAGGTATTTGAACAAATGGAGACTCTGGGACTGAGAAATCTGAGTTTCCCAAATTGTTATCTAAAACTCTGAGTGCCATGGGATGGAACATCTCTGGTGTCTCATTCTCTGAAAGCAATTAGGGTACTCCAGTGGGGTAAGAGAATGCCATATTTTTCCTTGAGAATGAAGTTTGTTCTCTTCTGACTCAAAATAAGAAACACCCTTCAATGTTATTTTCCTATGCTGTTTGGCTTTAGTGTATGATAAAGTATTTATGAACCATTTATTCGTCCAGGAAATATCTATTTCTCCCTTTAGTATTTAAGACATTTCTTAAAGAAGTAATATTTCTCTTCCATAGCTTTCATATATATTTATGTGTTTCTAATTTGAGATTTCCTGCTGCAGATAAAAATTACAATACTTCCACCTACATGAGATTAAAAAGGAAAACCAAGAACTTTTGCATCATTTTTTCATTCTTTTAATTATTTGGGATTTTCTTGGCTTTCATATTATCATTATTTCTCTCCTTGCCAATCACTTCACTGCTATCTTGTTTGGAAGCCTTGGCTCCCACTTCTCTTCATGGTCTACCCACTTCCTTGCAACTATAAGATCATTACAGGAGTTTTCTTCATTTGGAAGAATTCTCTAAATAATGTAAGGATTGGGAGTTCTAGCTGCACAAACAAATAAAACTTGCTCTCCAAGATGATACAACAAACAAACCTGTTATTTACCTTGGGATTTGACAGCCATAACTATGTTTTCCAGGCTGATTTTGAAAGGTTGCTTTCTCAAGAGACACTAATGTAAAATCACATCTGGAATTTAAAAGAAGTTCCAATCTTGTCACGAGAAAATGTTTGCAACTCTTTTCCTCACGACTTGAAAACCTATTTCTGTGTTTATTAAATTTCCAAACCACCTCATACTTCCAGCACTGCCACTAATAGAGCATCACAAACTTGTTCCAAATGTGTTGACACAATAAATTGCAGGAACACAAATGCTTTGGTGTGTGTTTTAGCTTACATTCAGCAGTTGCCAATTTCTGCTCTTGTCTGAGGGATTTCTACAATAAACCATTTCCAACATAAAAAAGCACTTACACTGACAAAATACAATTTTAAAAATGAAGGAAAAGGGTGTTTATTTTTGTGTTACCTAGCTCTATATTATCATCATACAGTTGAAAAACAATAAATTCTCAATTCCTCAGAAATTTATATGTTTTTTAAATATTAAAATTCATCATAGAGCTAGATATTCTTGGCTTTAAATTGGTTTAATCTTGGTTTAAAATTTTCCTTTAATTTCAGTCACTTTAGGCCTTGGCTTTTAACAGAAAAGTTTAAAACTGAAAAATGGTAGTTAGATTAACTAACAGGAGATTTTCTCAAAATTTCTTCTTTTGAAAGATATGCAGCCCTAGTGGTAGGAATAGCTTATTTTCCCACAGGACAGTAGCCACAGGTTTATATATAATGAAAACTGGATTAAGTATTGCTATAGGGAGTATGATTAATTTAGTTACTCTATGGAAAGAGTTAGTGAATCAACTACTGCACAGTCATTTCAATAGGCAAAAAATTTATCTTTTTCAAGGACTGTTCTTCATGGAAATAATTAATCATAAAAATTAATAATAAAAATGATTTTTTGGGTATAATTTGAAAAGATACTGATTGTAAAAGATAATGAAAAGATAATGGTTGTAAATCTTGTTTTGAATACTAAGAAGCATATGAATTGAGCATTCTCTCCATTTAATGAACCAGTGCTATAATTACTAGAGATACAAAAAAAATAGGTACTTTAAAATTATACTTCAGAATATTCATATACGAAATGATTATTTGCTTCTATTAGTTGGTATCTCAGATTTTTACACAAACAAATATTTGAATTAAAATTTATAGTGGAATTTGTCCTGTGGCTAATGGCAAGCCCTCATAAGGTTCTGGAACAAGAAGATAAATAACTTGAGCTGAACAAAGAAATGGCCAGAAATACTTACACTGATAATATAGAGAAAAGCTATTATGAAGAAGGCGACATATTTTTGTATTTAGATCAACTGCAACACTGGGCTCAGCACCTATGAACTGGCACAAAAGTTGCCAACCTCTCTGGCATGTTCTGAAGACCTGGCAGTAAAAACTGCAATCCCAGAAGGATGTATGCAGAAATGTCTGTCAAGCATGCACCCCAGTGGGCTTGATGTGCACAAGACATCTTTTTTCAAATGGCATCAGAGGGATCCAGGTGATGCTGAAGACATGGTATGGCTTCCTTCACACAATTGTTCCATCAGGAAGGTGCCAGCCAAGGTCTGGCTATAAGTTTTGCATCAGGTTGGTCCACAAGAGTCCCTCCGCTTAGACAGTGAGGCAGAAAACTGTGTGCAACATGTGTTGAATGCCTGATAAACATGGTTTTGTTCATATTTGTCCTGCATTTATGAAAGAAGCCAGCTATTCTGAAGTAAGAAAGAGAGACCATTTGTGTAGTACAATTAAATTTAGTTTCCAAAGCAACCCCCAAAAAACATTGGAAGGTGAAAATTACACTAAACACTTTTCCAATTCCCTGTTCCTTAAAAGGATGGCAAACTACTTTGGGATATAGGGCAACCTATCACATATATGTGATCCTATATGGTATCTTGCAAAGGCTAGAAATGACTCTCATAAATAATCCAGGGGAGGGAGAGGATAATCCATGACACCTGACTCTAGCTATTTGAAAAGAAAACTTCCAGTCTAGAATTGCCATCTAGTCTGGTCATAAAGATTGTTAGACAATTTAAAGGAGTTAAAAATTTACTTTTGATGGTTAGAATTAGATGCAATTAATTATAACCTAAAATATTATATATTTAATGTTTTTTCAGATAAATGGTGGACAGAAGAAAACAGATTCAGTAAGCCATTAGGAAAAATTTTGGTAATTGCACAACAGTAGGTATCAGGGACTGTTTTAATGATCTAAAAATGCCAGCAGCTGAGAGTCAAAATGCCTGGGTCTATACCTTGGTACTGCTTAATTTGCTTTCCTCCGTGAGAAAAATATCTCATTAGCCAAATATTTCTGCCTGAGCAAACTGTGTCACAAATGGATGAGCTGCATTATGGTAGCACAAGGCACAGAGAAGGCAGACACTGAACAAGGCAGAGTGCCTCATTCCAGGACAATAGTCACAAGCGTTACGCAAAGCAAGCTTGTTGGAGGAAAGCCCTGATCCACAGCCGCACGCTCCTCAGCAGGAAAGTGAACTTGTAAATTTGCTGTGTTCAGGTATTTACATTTCTTCCTTGGTGTCGAGAGCCACACACTGATCAAAAATACTTCTAAGATATGCTAATTTACCAGCTGAAGCAAAATGTTCTGTAGAAAGAGATGTAACACACTATAGTTAAAAGCCAGATCCATCCTGTACTCACCTTACCCTGCTGGGAGACCTGGTAGATTCGGCCTCATCAGACCCCTCGGGGAAATGCTGGGTGTCACCCTCATCTGGGTGGAGCAAAACTCCCTCTGAATGAGGCTGTGCTCCCTGGTTTTGCATATGAGGTTGTCAAAGAAAAAATAATTAATTAATGATACAGAAGCCAACAGATATGTCATTGTCTCAACAACTTCCTAGGGTTGGCCGAGCAGTACTTTGTTTCTGTGCCATTCTTCCTTCTTCCTCCCTGTTCCCCCAAGCACCTGCCAAGATACCAACACATAAATGCAAATTACATCTAAGTTTCAAAAAAATATATGTATTTAAAACTAAACAGAGCAGGGGACAAAGACGTGCAATCATTCCTACATGTAGTTTTCTTAATACAGTTCTCGGTGCAATTTTGGTGTGGGACAGCTGCTGCTTACCCGGATAATGCCTGGGAGAATATCTGAGATTTTAAGCACCGGGAAACATGCTGCTCTGAGAGATGCAGCCTCAGCTTTGGAGGACAAGAGAGTTTTGTTGTACAGACCTGATCCCTGCTACACCAGCAACTGTTAAACTCAATGCTATACAAACCACTTACCACATTTAGGAGCAGCATTAAAATAGCTAATTAGAGCTTGTACGCAGACTATAAAGGGTACCCTTTAAATTAGAGGGCATTAACAAAAGCTGTAGTTATCTTTGTGATTATTACACACAGCAACGTTTTAGTGGTTCGTTTGACAGATATTGTATAGTTTAAGGCCAGAAGGGACCATTAGATCATCTAAACTGACCTGTATTTTACAGGCAATTAAATTTCACGCAGATACTCTATACGCGCCTCATCAGCTTGAATTAAAGTAAAACATTTCAGTCCTCATCAGACTATGGTGTGTGCCACAGACAAAGTCAGAGCAGAGCCTTGAGACTGAAATAGCAGGACCTGAAATGTTCAGATGATCTTAGAAGGCATACCCCATGCTGCAAGGGAAATGCTCTGTCAGACTGAGCTTCAGGAAAGGATCCAAATCTGGAATTCAGTTTGAACTTGGACTAAAACATACAAAGTAAAGTATCCTGGCTGTCCTTAAGTGTATTTTAGATATATCTATTTTTATTTATTCTACATTGAGTAGTAAGTAAAAAAGCAGAAAAAGTTGTTACAACATGTACTCAAAAGAGATTATAATTTATCGATTGGCTTTTTGCTCGAAAATGCAATTTACAATACTAAAATTTTATACAGAAGCTGGACTTATTCCATATTTTTATTTCTTTTTCTCCAAGGAAAACAAATTAGAGTTAGAAATAGCATGAAACATATTGAAACATTGACCCTTGATGGTATCTTATTAAAGACAAGGAAATACGATATTTAGGAAACCAAGATCTTACTCCACAAGTGTCTTTGTAACTGCTTTGCATTGCCTAATCCAGTCTTCATGGTTGATGAAGATAAGCTCCAAAAAAATTTTTACCAACAAGAGAAGCATTGGGAAGCATTCAGGTTGCTGCCAGCTTCACATTCCTGTAGCACATGGACTGACTGGGACATTCAGGCTTAACAGTTGTCATTTAAAAAGGCCATTTCTTCTGTAATTCTGTAATGTTCATTATTTAACATGACACTTTTGGTTGTGTTTGACTTTGTTGAAACTCTTGCCTCTGCTGTTCTTGCTCCAAAGATTTTCTGTGTTTGTTTTATAAATTAAAAAAATCTTTTTACAAATTAAGTACAAAAATTATCTTCTTTTTACTATTTTCTCTAAACTTAGGGATAGGAAACACCCCATTTTATAGGTTACCCTCTTTTCTAAGATATCCTATTTTCTAAGCTGAGATTTGACTCTACAGAGACTTTTCTGTGCTGAACAAAGAAATTAATACATCACAAATCTAGTCCAGAGATTTACTTCTCCAATGAATCTCTTCCCATTTCAGGTCTTTGTTTCATCTCTTAACTAAGCAATGCATTTCAGACTTTGTACTGTCAAGCTAATCAAGTGAGACAAGGACTATTTTCCAAAGTCTTGCATCATTTGAGCTCTCTTAGACTCAGGTTGACTTTAGTTCGTGTCCCTGAATGTTATATACTTCTTTTTAGAGGAGTTAGGAGGATAAGTTTTGTAATTCTTTTCCACTCTCAAACTGTCTGCATACCAGTGCTATGTGCTCATTTCTTGTACAGTAAAGATTTCACTCAAGAGAGCTGAGAGCTGTAGTTTTCTTCCCTCTCTGGTGATGCTGTTTTTACTTCTCTCAGGCAAAATTTTCCTCTCAGAAGCAGGAGATGTATAACTCATTAAAACCTCATTTGCTGCTTCCTGTTGACCATACTAACTCACTTCATCTGGCTGCAAGTAAAATGCTGTGATATATTTTCTGCTATGATCTATCCTTTCGTTGATGGTGGTTCATGGTAGTGACTGCCTGTATGCGAAGCAGTCTATTTTACAGAGATGTGTTCTTGAGGAAAGAGCTGGGAAGCATCATTTATAGCACACAGTAAAAGGGTGCAGGTCTTCATCTTGGTTCCTCCACTCCATAGTTATCATGCCAAAACCTACTGGCAAAGGTAGGAGTTCAGGCAGTATGGGAATTCACCCTCCCGACACAGACATAAATACAGCTGGGATTGAGGCTATATTCCTTTTGGCAGCGTTTTTACCTTTCAGCACCCAACAGCCAGCCTGCCTGCCCTGGTCCTCCAGGCACTGAATGTCGTGTGCATCCAGCCAGAGTAACTGGTGTCTTAGTCCTTGCTCATCTTCAACCACAGCCTTGACAAAACTCATCATTGACAGAAGGAATGACAAGGGTAAATAAGACTCGTATTCTTTGACCTTCTTCTTTAAAATTATGTAATGCATGCAAATGGTGTTTATTTGTTTGTTCTGAGGTAGAAAGGTGGACTCAATTAAAAATCCTGACAGGTTTTTATGGATGGATTTTCATAGGTTACACAGCATGAAGCAGCTCAGCTTGGTCATCTTTTCCCTCTCTTCTTGTCTAAAAGAGATATCTTAACAATTATGTGTGTGTGTGTGTAAACTGGACAGCACACAGAGTTTGTAGGGTTGAGTGGGTGTTACTGTCCATTTCTCCAGAGTACACACTCCTGTGTTAGCTCCTGTGTTTGTGCCATTTAAGGATGAAACTTGGCAATTTTTTCATTCAGTTGTAGTGTTTGGTTGCAGGGAAAAAAAAGTCTTAGGGTAAGGACTAAAGATAGGTGAGCAGAAGTCTCCTGTGGCAGAAGAACCTGCCCATGTACACAGCTAAGGTTTTGACTCCCAGGAAGGCAGGCTGAAATCCCTGAGGGAAACAGTTATTTCCCTGCTGGTTTTATCTTGAACAACCCTTTAATATTTCATGATTGTACCACGTCTGAAGACAGATTTACTTTCACTGGTGCTCAGAAAGAGTTGCCAGATGGACTTTAACAATATGGGTAGAAAGCTCTGAATACTTTAGTTTAGGTCAGTCACTCAGCATGAACTGAAAAGGTGCCAACAGTGGTAGTTTCTTGCATTAGCTTAATAAATCTGATTAACTTGACATCATAGCACTCTGCATTTGACTGTTCTATTGAATTACTCTTTTATTGCATGGGGTAGTACTGGTTGCATCTCCAGAGCACAAGAGCTCTGCACAACCTGTTAGAATCTTACAGCTCATGTAGTTGGGTCCAGCAAGAGCAGTCTGGATGGTGAATTGTGTCCTTTATTTGGTACAGTAAACTGGGCAACATTGGAAAAGCTGAGTGAAGGTGAAGCGGAAAAGGAAAACGGAAATTTTAAGAATATATCCTGGCCCGTAAAAGTAAATTTCACTGTTACAGATCCTCACAACTCTCATGACCCTGGGAAAAATTCAAAAGCTCTGACATTATATGACTTTATCTGATATCTTGGCAAACTCAAGCCAGAGAAACATGACCTGAGGCCATCACCACCTGTCCTGACTTCATGAAGTCCTGGATATGAGACTGGAACTTATGTTATCACTTTCTCCCTTCTGCTTTCCTATATCTATTCTTTCTTCTTTCCCTATCTATCTTTTAGCTAGTCAAAGCTGCAACTTGTTCAACATAGCCATGAGCCTAGGATCAGAGATGCTAATAAAATTCTGGCCTAGCTTGACTTGGGCATGTCAGGTTATATGTCAGGTTCTGAGGCTGCTGATAAAATGATGCTGCCACCAGACTTTCCTGCAACAATGAGCTAATCTGCACAATTGCAGACATGCAGATTTTGCTGTGCTGTTATTTCTTTCCTTCTCTCCCTTCTTCTCTCCCTCCCTTCCCAGTTCTCTCCCTCCCTTCTCTTTTCTAATTTTTTGTATATTTGTTTCATCTTATTGGAAGCAGCCCCGATTTTGAAATAGCAGCAACTTCCACAGCACATCCAGATTACTAAAGTTTCCCTGGACATAGGGTAGCTAAAGATCATTTCAGCCTACAGAGACTGTCACTCAACAGCTTTCTGTCCTTGTAGAGGAAGGGAAAAGATGTTTAAGGTACAGTTAAAATAAATTATTTTATAATTTACATTTTAAATGGTTAAAATTTTCTATTTTCCTTTGTATTAAAAAAAGTTTGTGAAGACTAAATGATTGTTGTCCCCATTAGACAAGGCATGCTGAACTTGCAACCCAACACCACTCTGTTTACAGTTGCATGTTGAGAGAATACTTTACATATCTATCTCTTTACAGTCATATAACCCATCAACGCCTATGTTGCATCTCATATTTTTTGCTCCACAGGGATGAGCAAAGACCTTTCTGTCCTCTTAGTCTTCCTCCACTTCTGACAAACCACAGTGCCAACATAATAGGAATGTTTTAATCTCTGTGACTTTGCGGCTGGGAGACAGGAAACAATCAGGAGCCAGAAGAAAGACTGAGCTCTGGAGTATCTGTGTGCAGACTCTGTTCCTCCTCTGACCTTGAACTGTGGTATTGCTGAGAGGTGCCCTCTGCTCCTGGCTGGAAGCATCTGATATGGTAACAGCAGCCACTGCTTCTGCCATGTTACAAGAACTGAGAAGTGAGAAAGATAATTTACAGGAGAAGTTTCCTTTTCCTCCTCTTTAGCTGGAGAGCCTCATGATTCTGTCATACAACCTGGCTGTGGGCCTGTGTCTAGCAAGGCTGCAGACCTACAGCAGCTCCTGGAACATCACTTGTTTTTAAGTGAGACACTGGAGACCAGCAATATTTGAATAATTTGCATAAAGTCCTACAAGAAATCACGTAAAATTACTATACACTATATGAAACAATTCAGAACATAATAGGGAAAATGAATGCAACTGCTAGACTAAAATTCCTGAAGGAAGTTCCAGCCATTTGCTCTGCACCCTGGTTGCTCCTCAGAAGTGACTGATAAGCTCTTCAGTATCCTTTTGTCTCATGACTCTTGAAGCATCAAGCATACTCAACTTTTCCAGAGCAGGCTTTGGCAAACACTGAGGGCTTTTTGGAAATCCCACTACCCCTCACTTAGGATGCTGATAACTTGTAAAACAGATTTTAATCTAAGCAAAAGCATTTAGTCAAGAGAGAGTTACTGAGGTGAGCAGAGAAAAATGAAGCACAGAGGGCATTACATGAGTGTCAGAGCAGACTGCTTCCATTAGTCAGCCTAATAACCTGCCTCCACCTCTGAAGCTCTTTCAGGTTTATTCATTTTACTCTTACAGGTTCTCACCCAACAATTCATTATTTAATGATTTTCTAGTGTACAAATACCAATAGCCCCTTTATCATGATGAAGAGGGGGAAAGGTAAAAATGAGATCTGAATCCCTTTTGTTTTTCAGAGGTAAACATTTCTGTCTTTCACAGAAATGTAAGATGATGATATAAAAAATGATATAAAATATATTCATGCTATCTCTCACTGGATATAATATATATCCAGTAATATTTTACTGGACCTTTAAAAATTGATAACTTTTTTGTATTAGGACAGCATCAGTTAAGGACGTAAATACTTCGTGGATATTTTTGTAATGGCCCAGAACAAACTGAGGCATTTGTAGCCATTCCTGTCTTACACAGACCTCCTCTGATGAGGTTTAGCCTTGTTTCTTTTGTTTGAGATAATACTCCTGGGATTCTGGCAGGTTTTCTTCTCAGGCAAAACCAAATGAGGATGGTTGCTTAGATGTATATTTCAGGGAAAGCTGTAGGACAATGTCGACTTTTTATGGTTATTTGGGTAAATGAATAAATAAATAAATAAATAAATAAATTCTAAAGCTGAATTAATGTTGAAACACTGAAGACCATCAGAACCATGGCAGTCTAGTATGTGTCTGCACAGTATTTTTTGAGTAGGTAGAATCCCTGTTGGTTTGAACAACTTGAGGAGTCTGGCAGATGTGTCGTGTGAAAGTCTAATGAGAGGAAGATGTGTGAAATTTGATTTATTACTAGATAACCAAACAGGATATCAAGCTTCTTAATCTAAGCACCATCTTATTAGATGCTAAAAATACTCCTCAGAAGTTAATCCCTTACAACTTTAAGTGCTCTGAGTAGCTATGTATTTTGGGAAAGCACAGGATTTTCTCTCCTTTGGTGTTCAAGGCACATACCCCACCTGTATTGATGCTTCTTGGGACTACCTAAAACAGAGGCTACACAAAATGAAGAGAATAAAAAGTAGTTATATTTACTGAAGGACCTTCACGTACATATAGGGCAGATGAAGCCCACCCAGTGGGTACACCCAAAAATGGAAGACAGGCTGAGAGTTTTCGTACTTCTATAATTTTGGTCCATTTGCATATTGAGGGTTAATCTTCCAACTACAGCTTCAGGTAATGAAGTAATTTACCCCAAGTTTTCTCCCCCACAACTCACTTTTGTTTACATTTCTCAGGGCCTGAGAACTGTCCTTGATTCTCAGATCTAGAGAGGAACTCTTTTGTCTGACCAAAATGGGAGAACAGTAGCTAACACTCTTTATGGAGTTTAGAGTTATACACTGAAGAACTGCAGGATCACAAATATATGAAAAATATAAGAGCTGAAATCCTAAGGCATCAGTATCACTCGTTATTATACTGCCATGAAATACCACCTGATTTCTTGATAGTCCTTTAGTATTCCTGAGAGTCTGCAGAGCAGCTTCGGCAGCAGCCACAACTCCATCAAATAAAATCTTGTGTTTATTCCTTGCTCAGTGTTGATAACACTCCTAACTAGCATTAAGAACTCTCATATTGTTACATAAAAAGTAAAGCAATAAGTGGCCTATGAAAATGATACGAACGAATATATGAGATCCAAGTGTATTTGCCCAAGAGTTCTGAGGGATCCTGTGTATGTGACTGCCAAGTAACCATGACCTGCTAATAGTTTAAGTACCTGAGAAATGTCTGTTATCAAACACAACACCCAAATTGTGGTGAGATATAGGTAAAAAAAGTAAGTTGGACAGCTATATTGAGCAAATTTATGCAAACTATAAAGAACAGGATTAAGACACGAGTTGGTGAAAATGATACGATGGGGAAAAGGAGTATTTTCTTGCAGCATTCATGCCTCACATGTCTGTAATGTTCTTTAAAAGTCAGTGAACACATTGATAACAGTGAACTGTTTGATACAATGTGCCTGGCATTTCCAGAAGAGTTTCAGTAGGTCTGTAACAAAGCAGTTACAGAAAACAAGCTACCATAGTATAAGTAGAAAGTTCCATGTGTGGATTAACATTGATGAAAAAATAGAGAAGGCTATGTAGGAATGGTCAGACATTTTAAAATGGAGGTAGGATGACTTAGCAGGTCAGCATTCATTTGTAGTCTGGAAAGGGAGTGAAGAGGGAGGTTTCCTGATCTTCAAGGACTCCTGTAGTAAACCAGAGTTACCAAAGAGTGCTACAGGAACGTCTCTCAGTACAGGCTACTGGGGTGAGCTGAGATCTGATGCTGTTCAGTGTTGATGAACACAAATTAGTGACAATGGCAGAAATACTCCCTGCTATACCAATCCACAGCAGAGAGCTCAAAGGAAATTGTTATCACTCAGCAAGTCGCCACTTCAGACAGTATTGTGAAAACTCTATGGATGAACATCTTATTCAATGTCAGTCAAAAGACAAATGCAATTACAGAATCAGATTGGAGAACAAAATAAAAAAGCATCATTATGATGGCAGTCAAAGTACAAATCCATAACTTCTGCACTGCTTGAATATTGCATGTATCTGTCATCATTCTTTAGAAGAAAGTTTTAGAACTAGAAAATCTTTATAGAAGTAGAGGTTCATGAAGGACAGATGTGTCTCATTTCTCTGTGAGAGAAGATTAGATAGGTTTAGAATTCTTGAGTTTGTTAAAAAAAAGACATTGAATGAAGGGGGTATGATAGAAAAGAATAAAATCAAAAAGTATGAAAGGGGTAGAATACAGAATAATGCTGTCACATGCCCACAGTCAGGGCTGACAGCACACAAACTAGGTTTTATATGGAAGACTGACAAACAAGTTAGCATGCTTTTAGAATAACATGATAAATCCCATTTAAGATGATAAATCCATCTTGTGTGCCCTATCATTTTTTGCAGACAGCAGCCTTACTCTGGGATTGCATTACCATGTCTGTATTTATAATATTTCTGCCTATTCATGCAGCCTCCCTTCTCTGCTCTTTGTAGCAATGCAACAACTTTGAAACTTGAGTGCCTTCAATTCCCTCAAGCTTCAGAGATCATTAACTCAGGCCTCTCATTTACTGGGTAAGTCCAAGCAACTCCCAGAACTTCCAAAAGAAGGTTTCCAAAAGAAGTGGTCCCATATGTGTTGTGAGGGTTTGACCCAGCACCCTTCAGGACTGAGACAGAAAGCCACCTTGTGTCCATAGCCATGTTGTTGTGGGTGAAGTAAACACCCAGAGCAGAAGGTCCAAAAAGCAGAATTCTGGAGAATATATAAAGGAAAAAGTATACTTGAGGCTTTAGGCATTTACGGGGTTATGCAGACACTATTCACATTTGACAAAAACATCTAAGGTAAGTCTGTGTCTTTTTTACTTGGCTTTAAAACTTTGCTTTGTCTTGTGACTCCTTACATTTCAAATATTTAGAAAGTAAGAATGTGAGAGCCTTATTTTTTCCCTCCCTTGCATATTGCTCCTTTTCTTTTTTCCTGGGCACTGCCCAGTCTTCCTTACTGTAAATACAGAGTACAGCCAGTTCCTTTGCCAGGAGCATCACTGCTTTCAGCAGGAGCTCTGTCACTGCTTCTCTGTTCCTTCCTCTTATTCCTCAGAAGGTTGAGGGAAAGCCATTTGGTGCATGGTTCAAACTGTAGTGGAGGTCTCAATAAAGCAAAGAGAATTGAGTTCCTGTATATTAAGTGCCTGTATCTTTGGAAGAGACTTGAGCAGAAGATAAGCCAGTCAGCATGTGCTTATTTCCATATAAATATCTGTTATGCAGGGAAATTGTTGCTGGCCTACAAAATCCTGTTTTTCTCCCATCATTTTCATTGCTGAATTGGCTAACTGTAAAAGATTGGGTTACTATATATTTATGTTAATTTATACTTTGCCACAGAATAGTGTTAGAACTGAAAACAAATAAAAAATTGTATGCCCTACAGACATAGGATGCACATCATCTCTCTGAGGGTAAAGAGAGAAATCTTTATTAGATGCATTTTGAGCATCAGGGCAGGACATGCAGATCACTACAATGGCATTCATGTATCAGTAGTCTTTACTTGCATGGAAACCATTTGCTATGATTTTGAGGGCAATTTTGACATTCTCCATAGCCTGATGAGTGTGAAGGAGCCTCTCCTGGCATGTGCTATCCAAGGAACCTGTGCAGGAGGAGCAGACTTGCAGAGGGACTTGCACAGTTTGAGGGAAGGCTGTCCCATGATGGGGTCCCCGGGACATGAGTAAACATTTCTGCTCTTCTCTGGATCATCATGTCCTGGAAACTCAGGTGTTCCTGCTGGGTTTCCTGAAATCACTCTTATCAGACCTTAAAGGAACAGGCAAAGGCGCACAAACATTACTATATTTAAATCTAGATGATTACAGTTTTGTTTCTAGGTGACTCACAGACAGCACACTAAGTATCTGTCAGGGCATTTTAAACAGTTCCCCACAGCTGAAATACAGTCATTGACAAGTCCTGTCCTCAGGCTTGCTAACAAAAACATGGGAGTTTATTTGAGGTGAAATCTTCCTAATTTCCCAAATTCAGATGTATTTTCCTGTTAAGGTAGCTCTGGCAGCAATGTCAGTTTAAGAACTTCTGCCCATACCTTCTCCCAGCCAGTCTGCTCACACTTGTTCCTCCATAGCAGCATGATGTCCCTAACCAGCATTATTGCTTTTAAGATTGGGTAAACCCGTTAAAAAATTTAACTGCCTAAAACCCAAGAAATATTCTGATGAAAAAGGCAAGAATTAGGCCAGGGACAGAAAAAAACCCCATTCTTTAGTCATTGTGGACATCAGCACTACTGTTTCACAAACCTATGGTTTCAGGTAGCTCATGAGTATAAAACCATAAATGGGATTTTATAATCTTCTATCCTAAAAATGTACTTGCAAAGCTGCTTCCTGTGTAGTGTGAAGTTTTGGTTGACTCAGATGCTTTTTAATCACATAATATTGCTTTTGCAGTGTCCTACCAGACAATGCCAGCCTTAATGCTTTGTCAGCAGTACACAGATTATTTACATTAGCCAATGATATAAGTTCTTGTCAGACAAACAGGAGATGATAAGACATCCCACTTTTGAGCACATTTGCTGTTGAGTATAGCCCCTTTTGAGAACTCTTTCTCTACTTGTATTGGGTTTGCATGGCCAGGCTTTGGTAGTGGGGGGCTGCAGGGGTGGCTCATTAAGGAGCTGCTGGAAGCTTCATCCATGTCCAGCAGAGCCAATCCCTGGCAGCTCCAAAGATGGACCTGCCACTGGTCAAGGCTGGGCCAATTAGAAATGGTGGTAATGCCTCTGTGATAACAGAGTAAGAAGAAAGGAAAAAAAAGTTATTGCATAGTTGTAATTGCGTCCAGAGAAGAGAGGAGTGGGAACATGTGAGAGGAACAGCCCTGTAGACCCCAGGGTCAATGCAGAAGGAGGTGCCCCAGATGCCAGAGCTGGGATTCCTCTGCAGACCACAATGTATACCATGGTGATGCAGCTGTGCCCTTCAGCCCATGGATATCCACAGGGATCCACCCGTGTGGAGAAATCCACCCCCAGCCCATGGGGGAGACCCACACCAGAGCAGGGGGAGGCCTGAGAGGAGGCCTTTGGAGAAGGGAGCACCCACCAGAGCAGCCTGTCCTTGAAAGACTGCAGCCTGTGGAAGAGCAACCAGCACTGCAGCAGTTTGCAGAAAGCTGTTGCTCATGAGATGGACTTGTGTTGGAGAAGTTGGGAAGAACTGTCTCCATTGGAGGGCCCCCATGGTGGAGCAGGGGAAAGACTCCTCTCCCTGCACAGCGAGAGAAACAATGGGTGATGAAGTAACCATAAGTCCTATTCCCTGTCTCCCTGCACTGCTGGGGGAGGAGGTAGAGCTGGGAAGGAGGGAAGGGTGAGGGGAAGTAGTTTTGAAGGTTTTGTTTAACTTCTCATTATCCTGCTCATAGTAATAAATTCAATTAATAACTAATTCTAGTCTGTTTTGCCAATGATGCTATTTGGTGAGCAATCTCTCCTGATCCTTATCATGAACCCTTCATTATATTTTCTCTCCCCTGTTCAGCTGTGAAATGGAGTGCTAGAGAAGTTTTGGTGGGTGCCTGGCATCCAGCCAGCATCAACCCACTACACTGTTCCAATGTACAAATGAAGAAAATAAATGAGAGCCACTACTACTTTACTCCTGGTAAAGCCAGTCTATTTTACACATTATGAAAAATGAGCTTGTGTAGTAGCACTTCTGTTTTGGTTGACCCTCCTGTACTGGCTTCCTATAATTTTCAGCTCTGTTTTCTCTTCAGCACTGTCCTTGGTTCAGGCAATATTAGGAGCAGCTGGGGAAGTTTCATTTCCATCACACAACAAAGTGCCTGATAGATTTTTGAGACAGTAGATGAAGATCCTGTGCTACTCGTGCAGCATTTTTTAATCTAACCAAAGAGCTACTCCTTACAAAGTCAAAATTAATGTTCACATCTCTTGAAGAAATCTGCAGTTCAATTCTTATCTGATGAACTAAGAGCTGACATCAGAGCTTTTAAAAAGGGAAGTGATATTATAATAGGGAGAGCAAGAAGATTCCTGAAAATTGCAGAAGGTTCAGCAGGATTTTACCTTAACTCTCTGTGGGCTGCAGCCTATGCCCATTTTGATTACTTAGAGATGACACACGATGATGAGAGTGTTGCAGGAAAGTGGTAAATATAGATTTTTTTGACAGCAAGTAATAGAGAGGCTTCTGCACCACTGCTTTGAAACAATTGTGAACATTGTCCATGTGCATCAAATGTAAAACACGGTTGTTGCCAATAGCAGGAAATTTAAAATAAGCCTGTCTTTGGAGTCAGCAATACACTATTTCAACAAAAGGGAAAAAGTATTTGTGCAGTAGTGGCTATGAAAGAGCTGTGATAATCCATAATGTCATTGTCCGTTACTCATAGAACTAAATTACAGAGATCAACCCAAAATAACATATTTGTCTTAAACAGAGAGAGCTAAATTTGACTTAAAGTTTGAGCCAAAGAACAATTGTGTTGATCCAAACATCAAAGAACAATTGCTTTGATCCATATTAGCACAGCAGGTCAACTGGTACTACCGATTTGGCACCTGTATGGTGACATCACAGAAAAAAATACTTAAACAAGTACACAAAAAAGGGTAAACTGCTCTGGTTTATCTGAAGGAAAGCTACATGTTGTGAAAGTTCAAGGGAAGCTTTGCTTTTTCCAGTGTGCAGAGATAATGGGTCCCATGTGGACTGTAGTTTGGAAACAATATAGGCAGATGATTGCTACTTGTCCATAATAATTCAGGTCCGGGATTCATGAAAACAATTTAATCTTAAGTAGTATTTTAAAAAATGTTATAATCCTACTGAGGGAAACCCCAAAATGAGTCTGAGCTGCTTGTTAAAATTGTAATGCTGTAAGTAGTTTTGAAATATTCTATTAGATTTATGTAGTCAGAGTGTGTTCGCAGGATTTTAATAGTTAAACCTGGAAGAATAGAAAATGATTTATATGTCTTGCATTTTAGGACATGGTTCACTTTTTTCTATTCAGAATTTGCTGTTTCTAAATTCTCGAAGCAACAGAACAGCTCACCTCTAGAATGAAAGGCTCATCCATCTGACTCTCAATAGGAGTTTAGACCTGCTGGATCCATCTACATCGATACCCCTAAACATGTCAGGCACCATTCTGGCCTCAGACTCATCTTGAGCAGTGCCCAGATATCATCTGGAGGCCTGGTCTGGGCTCAGACTGTGCCAGAAATAGTGGCAACAGCTCGGATCATTGTATGCCATGCTTGTGACTTTGCCTTGGCCTTGTTAATGTCTTTATCCAGATTATTGTCCCTGGGGTTCAAGTATGCTGCCTCCTACATATATTGAGCCATTTCAGGAAATGAAAAATAGTTCTCCCTCTCCAATCATTTAGCTGTCCATTCAGCTTAGCCAGCTTTCATGGGTGCTCCTCTGCTACACTTTGAGTACCATAAAGGACAGATGATGGGAAGTTGGACACTTGATAGGGACCAAAATTTATAGATTTGCATCACTTTACAGATTTGCAAAGTTCCTTGCCATTATCCACCTACCTCAAAATCACTCCTTACGCCAGTCAAGTCCAATATTTTTTTACACTTTACACCACTCAAAATATACAACAGTCATTTATGTTTAAAAATGACATGGATAAAGAAATAAAAGAAAAACCCACCTTAATCTACTTATAGTAAGACTTAATTAGAACAGCACCTCTCTCTGTGCCTTATTTAGCTGACCTGTTGTAGGCTCTCTCTGAGATGGCTGTCAAAAGCCCCTTTTTTCTTGCTCTTGACTCTTGTTTCAAATTGCATTCATAAGTGAGGACTCTCTACTAGATGAGCTTGTTAGCAAATGTTCTCCTTGAAGTCCTTGCTCAGTTCTGGACAGACAGGATCTTTCTTTCAGAAGCCAATTTTACTTCTCCTTTACTTGGTGATAATCTGGAGTTTCTTTTGAAGCAGAATAAATATTTTTCCTCTTTTTTAAGATAAAAATATCTGTTTGCTAAATCAGGTATAATCTTTTTTTGACCTTGTTAATTAATAACAATTTGCATCAGGAGTGGATAAAAATATTCTCAGTTATTTAGTTGTGACCCTCTATGCATGACACTGTTTTTTCTATTGAATGTTATATTGAAACAATTATAATTACAATTACTGATGCAAACAATAAAGTATTCTAAATTCATATAGGCCATAACTACATCCTTATTGAGATGAAGTTCTTTGGGATCATATAACGGCTGAACAGAGTAACACCCAGGGCCACTTGAGTGATTCTGGTGTGATCACTGAAGTGAGCAAGCACAGCCTGGCTTTCATGAACCTGTGTCTTCAGGCTCTTTAACTGATGTTTCTGACTTTGTCATAGCAGAATGAGTAGACAATCACTCCTGATGAAGTTCAGGTTGTGAAAAAAGTGGCTTTCCATAATCACTAATCCTGTTTTACCTTGTACAAAATATATAGAATTATCTCAGACTCAAGGGGATACCTGAGAATTTTCACACCTCTGTGTATTCAGTCTTCTTTCTTTCATGCTAATAGAGTCGCATGAATTTTATTAGAAGTCCAGTGAAACCTCAGGGGGAGTATTATGTACCTGATATTCTTTAAAAGAAAGCTTGGGGTTAAAGCGTACTGTGGACAAACTTGTGAAAATGTGCTGGTATTTCAGTCACTCTTTTGAATAACACAAGAAATCAACATATATTTTTTTCCTGGATGAACCTTCATCAGTCTCAACTCATTATTTTCCAGGACTCTCTTGTCTCAAGGTGTGAAACCCATGGGAAGAAAGTGAGCAACAGTACGGATGTTTCATAAGACTTTCATTTTTGCCTGTTAAACAAATGCTTTTTTGTAAGCCCAGCTCCTGACAAAAAAGTGCCCTGTCCTGATAAACAGAATTGCTGAATCTCCAAATTATTTTGTAAGTCTGATAACATTTATCCTTCTCTGGAAACTAAAACACAGAAAGATAAAACTACTGGTAATTATGTAAGTTTGAAGAAAGACAAAAATTCCCAGATAATACTGCGTTTCTTACCCTAAAGTTTCCATTGGCTAAGAACAGAACCAAAAAGGAATCCCCCTCCCCAAAATGAACTTAATAGATATATTTTCAGAATTTAAAAATAATAATTAAAAAGCGAGAAAGTTTTTCTTTAATTAAAAGAAAGTCCTTGCTGTTTATGAGACTAAGGAAGACAGCTTTTTTGTGTGTGTGTGTGTGTGTAGTAATGCATGTTTGGACTTCAAGACCTGTGTCTTGTACATTTATGGCAGGTTATAAACAAAATTGGTCAACAGTGATTTCTTCTGATATTGAGTCCTATGCTGAGCACCAAACACTGGAGAAGGATTAGCAGTTAGTTGTGTGAGGTAAAGTCTCTGAGCTGCTGTAGAGGAGCTACCATTGGGATCCTCTCCAGAGAGCAGATTAGCACAACTGTTGAGCGTAACTCCTAGAATGTGATCTGGTTGTAAAGAAATATGTTGTTGTCTTGGAAGAGGGACTAATTAGATTTCAGCCTTCCTCTACCATGGTCATCAATTCTTTGCCTTTCTTACTTTCTCAGCAATTAGGGGCTTAATGCATTATCTTCATAGTTTCACATTTTCCCATGTCATTATTGGCCCAGAGGAACAGCTTAATGTATTGAACAGCGTACAGGGCATGCAGCCAGCAGAGAAAATAGAACACGCACAATCACAAGTTAGACACTGCCCTGCTGTATTTTTAGATGTTGCAAGAATGCATAATAAACATACTACCTGGCAGAAAGTGCAAATCCTGTGTATGCATCTTAAATTTGATTCCTCAGGAAAGAACATCAGATAGCATTTCCTGCAGTCTGGATCCCTCTCCTAATTATTGGTGCCTGCAGCCTTTCCTTCCAGGCATGAGCAAGTGGAAAGAGAATGTAACCAGTGGTTAGGGAACTCAGCTGGAAAACATAAAAAAAAGCACAATTGAAGGATTTTTATTTTTTAGGGATCCTAGGTCTGCAGGCATCCCCTGGAACGACCTGCTAAATCAAAGCAGCAAAAGTGAGTGTTGTCTGTGCTCTGGGCCTAGGCAATCTCAGCTGTCCCCATGCTGGGATACTTCTGGGCGTGCTTGACAGCAGGACTTTCTGGTGCTCAGGAAATCTTAGTGTCACAAAATGTGTAAGCAACAGAAAGTTTCCAGGAGTGCAAACTCAGTCCTATATATGTGCCATCCCTGTTGGATCTAGCCCTGGTGGCAAGAGTGATGTAGTACTGGACTAGCCCAGGGAACAGTCTTTGTTAGGAAATGAAAAAAATCTAGTGTGGAAATGGACTTCAGAGAACAGCTTAACATACACTGTGACCCCATCTCTTTTGGACTGAAGAAGTTCATACAAAATTAGGCAGTGCTTCAGCTACTGGCTTGTGGTCTGTGTTTAGCAGCACATTTACAGTAATTACTTACTCTTTCCTTTCCACACATGAAGCATTGTAAGACCTGCCTGAACTTTTCTTCACATGTCACCATATTTTCAAAGTCAGAGACTAATATTCCCCTGGCTTTTACCTCTTTTTGCATATGCCATTGCAGGGAGTAGATCTTCCTCTCAGGACAACAGCCTCCCACAAAGGCAAGAAATTCCTCAATGAAAGCAAATGTGGCTTTCCTGCTCCACTTGGGGTGTTAAGAAGGTATTGGACATAAGCCTAGATCCATCACTTTCTTCTTGACAGCTTTAAGCCAGTGAATCACTCTTTCTGTCACTCAGGAGGAGATTTATAGAGTATTGGTATCTCAGGCCTCACCCTCATGCCCATTACCTAGATTCACTGCAACTGGAGATTATCAGGTTTATCACTGAGCCTAAACCCTTACTCCTTCAAAACTTACTATCTTCAAAACAAGGAACTTTTATAGAGGAGTAATGGGACTAATTTCCTCTGAATCTGGAATTTAGTTGCAGTTCAACTACTTCTTATACTAACTTTCAGGTCTTAAGTTTTCTCCAAAATATCTGCTTTTATGAGTGGGAACACTGTCCTGCACCCTTGTTTCTAACATTATAGCTGACCTCCATCAGTGGGTATTTGCAAACATATCTATCAAATTTAAAAGGGAAAAAGGCAATAAATTCTTGATAAGTTATATTTTGGAAAGAACAGCCAGACATCAGATAGATTTGGGTGTAATATCTGACTTGCTGTCAGGGAAGGGTTGGCTTTTCTCTATAAATATTTAAAAATGTAGCATCTTCCAAGAAAAATTACACAGGAAATGAGCCAAAGAGCAGTCAAACATGTGAAAGTGCATGGGGTGCTTAACCCATCACCCATGTGGCATGACAGATGCATTTCAGTACTTATTTTTAAGGTATGCATGTTGTGATTGTAAAGTGGTTTTCCTGCCCTGCTAAGGTTTTCTTTCTTTTCATAAGATATTCAAAGGAGATATTTTATTCCATATTTTCAATGTGTGTGGGTTTTTTTGTTTTAGAGAGATTAAATTTTTTCTGTGCACATTTCCTTTTTCCTTAAATCTATTCCTCTATTTTTTTAATGTTCACTTTGTTTTGGTTTGATTTTTTTTGTTTTGTTTTTTTTTTTTTTTTTTCAAATCTCTGACTTATATATGGTCCCTTTCTCCTTCTTCCTTGTCTCTTCCATTTTCTCCCCCTCTGCTTTTCCTTAGACTCTCCCCTTTATGTCCTTATGGCTGTATTAAAATTAGCATCAAACAATTGAGTTTTTACAGCTTAATTCTCTCTGCTCTTTGTTCACGGTTCACTCCTCTACACAGGATTTTGATATTTCCTTAAAAGAGAATAAGCAATAAAACTCTTTGTCTTCCTATCCTCTGTTTTTCTAGGGCATGGAGGTGAAGGCTAGGGGAGATATTATGAGAGTCTCTTCCTTATAACCTGCAGAAAAGAAAGGACCAAGTGGTTTTTAGGGCATCATTGAAGGCAAAGTGGATATGTGCCTCATCAGGAAGAGATGTCCCAGAAAAGTGCCTGGCACAAACCTCTTACCACTGGATTTCTTACCATTGTATCTGCTTGTTTGATGCCCTCAGTGAGCTGTTGGGTAGAAGGAAGGTAGAAGGCATGGATGGGAAAAAGCCCTGCCCGTGGTGGAGTGCCTCTGAAGGCAGGCACAGAGAGAGGGACAGCTAACAGGCACACCTGGTTATTCTGGTCCTGCTTGCCTCTCTGAAGTCTGGGAGTCTTTCTGTCCATAAAGTTGACATTGCATGTCCTTGACACTGTGCTCAGACAAAGCCAGGAGAAGCCTGTGGACCTACTGTGGGGATCCTTTCCTGCCAGGTCTCTCCGGGGTCCTTTTACTTATTATTGAAGGTTGGCAAACATTTCACTTTTTTCAAAAGGAGCAGCTAGTTTTTTGAAATATTTTATTCTGCTTTTCTGTGATTGAAGGAGAATCTGTTTTCCTGGGTTTTAACAAAACTAACTGTGCAAAGGAAATCAGGTTGAATTATAGATACTCTTGGTAGAAATAAGCAATTTAATAGGAAAATAAATAATTTCATCTGTATAAGAGCTGTAAGGGGAAAGATAAAGACCTTTTTCAAACACAAGCATCACAAATAATAGGAATGGGGTTTCAAAAGATTACTGGCAAAGGAAATTGCTTTTTCATACAATAATAGACATTCCCCTTCCTTTCTCCCCAGTTTTCCAAAGCAAGAAAACTTATATCTATCTAGTTAAAATTTAGACAAATAGAAAATGGTCCTGAATATGCTGGTCTGTGAGAATAGCTGCAGAGGACATGGCACATTGCGTGTTTTAAAGACAAGGGGTTTTATGAGTGTAGTAGAATAAATATTGTGGTGGTGACCTGACTATATGAAACAATCTTCTGATATGATTTCCCAGAAGAGGTGCTCCTCAGTAATTCTAATACAGAATTTTTTCAATTTGCAAAACTCTTCTCACACTCTTGCAGCTCTGTAAAATTCAGCTCTTGAAGAAACACTGCTGAAGAGCAGCAAAGCTGTGATGAAGCTGATAGCTCCTACATTAAAACTGTGTATAATTATAATCCTTTCCAGTGACCTTTATGCCGAGGCATGAGTTCAATTTGGTTATTAACATGAACTTGACCTTTTCTTCAAATTAATTAGCATAAACCCTCACAATTCATAAGAGTTGAAGTCTCTATCTGAAGCTTCATAACAAAGACTCTGATACACTGACATTAGGGACCTAACTTTTCCCACAGTTGCTCCTGGAGAAATAGTTGTCTAACTTAAAGGCTTTCTGCTAATTAATTCCTCTGCTTGACATTCTGGAACAGGGAGGACAAAAAGCCCTGTCCTAATGAGCCATTTGTAGAAAGTTTTGTCTCTCTAAAATATCCCAGGGTTTTTTGTTGCAGCTAAAATATGTGCAATTTGGACCTGAGGTTCTGTTCTCTTGTTCTCTTTTATCAGCCAAAGAATGTCCTGTGGTGTCCCAGCTGACCCATGGAGAAGCAGTTCACTAAAGTGCCAGCTAATTTGTCCTGGAGGTCTGCTCCTCAAAATTCTTGCCCTTAGTCCATATCAGTGGACTATCAAGGTCTCTATATTCTTGCATACCAACATCACGTCTTGGTAAAAAATCAGCCCACACATTTTACCACAAGACTCTGTCTTCAACCCTATCCTCTTTCCTTAAGAAATCTTCTGTCTCCTTTAATGCCCTAGAGAAAGGATAGGCTTGCAATATACCCACATCTAATAGTATTACATGTTCTTTATGGCAGACCAAGAATATTTCTCTGCCCATTAAAAAACACCCCAAACCCCCAAACTGAATCTTTGCTTCATTTGTGGGTAACTAAATAACAAAAATTTTATTACTTCAAAACTAATAAAAGAAAAATAATTCTTTAAAAATTTTCCCAGGACATTCCTATTTTAATGTTCTCTCCAGCTTTTGCAAAGACATAAGCTGAGTCTGAGATTTATCAGAGCAGGTAGAGTGCAGCATGAGCATTTCACCTGCAGTTATGAAGCACGTTGCATTTTACCCAAGGACATTAGACTTTCAATTCACTTCAATTTCCTCTTTCATTGGCAGATTTTGTTTTAATATATTTTCTCCGGTTTCCAGTGGTCAGAACTCCCACTTCTTTCTCAGAATAACATTCTGAGGTTTTCTTTGGGCTGAATTTTAGCCAACGTTTTACATCACTGTAAATGGAGATCTTTATGCTTTCTAGGCAAGTTGGAGGAAATTTAAAATCAAATCACTACTGCTATTCCTTATAGCCAGAGGTTGCAAATACATGTGTAATTACATTTGCCCTACTGGAAGGCAGTTGTATGAATATTTGAGAGCTTATTTTTTTCTGTTTTGACATCAGGAGTGCATACAGCAGCATATAAATGAGATACCACATTGAAATACATAATTATGTCATGTAAGCTGAATAGTTTGAACTAATACTTTTTTTCAGGTATCCTTTTATTTTCATATATTTAAGCCTTTTCTTATTTTAAACATTTTCTCTTCTTTTACCCAACTTAATTGAAGGCTTTTCAAATTATTTTGAGAGAAAAATAGTAATTATTAGATCAGCATAAAGGATACTGTTATTGGGTTTTGCTTGCAAAGATCAGTGTTCATTTGCAGCAATTTTTTAAAGCTTACGGTTATATATATCACAATTTATAACTTCAGTGAAATTTCAGGGGTCTTTTTTCCACTATATACAGTATGATGAGAAAATCTAGAATGCCCAGACAATTTTCCAACACTCAAACATATTTTCCAACATAGTTTAGTGGGATAGATTTGCTAGTAATTTAACCACTTTAGTTTGTTCCTCAAGAATTGTGTCTATTACATGTAATTTGGAGAGAAAAGAAAATTAAATTAGTACTATAGAGTGACAGTTATAAGTTACTCTCCCAGAAGGAGTTTTCTTTTGCAAGCAAACCAATTTTTTTATTGATTAATTTAGTTCCATTAAATCTACTAAATGCTTACTCTACTCCTATTACTGAAACATTACTTAGTTATGATGCATTTGTCTTCTTAATGTGGAACCACGAAAGAAAAACTTTTGCATGGTAGAGATGCGTTCTGTGAAATCTGACTTTCAGCTCAAACTTCCTATTTTCCATGCTGCACTGGAATTTAGATAGAAGAGAAGTAATTGTGGCTGACCCTGAGTTGACCAAGGGAACCAATTGATGTAAACATTTTGAATTTTGGTAAAGCCCTCTACAGCATCTCTCACAGAATCCTGCTGGACAAAATGTCCAGCACACAGCCAGACAAACACATCATGGGATGAGTGAGCAACTGGCCCAAGTGTTGGACACAAAGGGTTATAGTGAATGGGGCGACATCAAACAGGTGACCTGTCACGAGTGGGGTTCCACAGGGCTCCATCCCCAACCCTGTGCTCTTCAACCTCTTCATAAATGACTTGGAGGCAGGACGGGAAGCCTGCTAGAGCTTCCATGCTAAGCAAGTTCACAGATGGTACAAAACTGGAAGGAGCTGCTGACTTCACCCAGGGCAAAGAGGCTCTGCAGAGAGACCTCCACAATTTAGGACAATCCCCAACCAGATGAAGTTTTACAATGACAAGTACCAGATTCTGCACCTGGGATGGGTCTTGGTCAATGGCAAGTTGAACACGAGTCAGCAGTGCCCTGGTAGCCAGGAGGGCCAACCCTGTCCTGGGGGCATCAGGCACAGCATCGCCAGCCAGGCAAGGGAGGGATTGTCCTGCTCTGCTCTGCTCTGGGGCAGCCTCACCTCCAGTGCTGGGGCAGTTTTGGGTGCTACAATGTGAGAAAGACATTAAACTGTTAGAGAATGTCCAAAGGAGGGTGACAAAGATGCTGAAGGGCCTTGAGGGGAAGCTGTGTGAGGAGCAGCTGAAGGCACTTGGTCTGCTCAGCCTGGAGGAGACTGAGGGGAGACCTCAGTGCAGTTACAACTTCCTTGTGCGGGGAAGAGGAGGGGAAGGCACTGATCTCTTCTCTGTGGTGACAGTGACAGGACTCAAGGGAATGGCCTGAAGTTGTGTCAGTGTGTGAGTGGATTAGGTTAGGTATTAGGAAAAGATTGAGTCACCATTCCTGGAGGTATTTAAAAGACATGTAGATGTTGCACCCAGGGACATAGTTTAAGAGTTGTATTTGTCAGCGTAGGGGTAATGATTGGACACCATGATATTAAAAGAGGAAAAAGGTGTTTTCCATCCTAAAAGATTCTATTACTAAATCATAATTTATGCTTTGGGCTTTTCCAAAGGAGTGATGAACAGGGAACACAAGGGGTTTTGTGTGTTAATATGATTACTGGGGATTGTTGTTGCTCACTACCCATTATGTTTTACTTATCATATGAGGCTCTGCTTTAGCTCCTGCACTATGTAATGATGGTTGTTTCTGATAATCAGCCAAAAAAGGTGAATGTGAACATATATATTACAGTGAAAACTCAGGGAGGATTTTTATGAACACATCACAAAAGAATTATACTATTTGGTTTTTTTTTCAGAACTGATTTGTTTCAAATAGGTCTGCTGTTTCTGCCATTGGCAATGAGCTCAGAAGACAGGTGATATCAGATTATATTCCTGAAGTTGCACTCAGTTCTGTCTTTACACTGTTAAATTCCAGAATGCATAAAGTTTATGCTGTGAAACAAATTCTATTCTTCTTTTCTTCTTTCCAGTTTAGCACAAAAAAAATTTAAAAAGAATTTAGAGAAATGTCCTTTATACTAGAACCAGTTTCAGAAGCCCAGTATCTAGTTAAAAGAAGTTGACTTTCTTGCAAATTGTAGCTTAAAGCTTATTCTACATTTGCTTTTACATATTTCAAACAGTTAAAAGAAATTATGTGCAAAATTTGAAGACCAGCAGTTTACAGCAATTTTTTTTTTTTTGCTGTACAAAAAACCACAGTGAGCCCTCAAATGGAATAATTGATCAGGACAGCTTTCTATATTTATATTTCTTCCTTGTAAGAGGAAATAATCTGTTTTATCTCATCACAATATAGTTACATGGCTATGTCTCCTTTTCCTCATGGTAACGTCTTTGATATCACTTAAAGGGTGATTGTTATTTAACATCAAAATTATACCACAGTTAAAATGCAAGAGTTGATGCACCAGTAACTATAACTATTCTATTCTTCATTGCAACAGCTGAAACTATTCCTGTTACACTCTTGTTGAGATAGTATTACTTGTTTGGGGATGTTTGCATAACACGTGCAAAATTGCCCTGGCCACTGAGCAATTAGCCTTTTGGTCTGTCTCTCTGTCATAAGAGTGTTTTAAAAGTGAGTAACTGCTTGCTAGGCAGTAAGCACTTCTTAAGGGCTGCTACTGCCCCTGTGTGCACAGACATAATGCAGAGATGCTGTTCATCCTATTGCTACAGCTTCTCACTACAGCAGGCAAAGAGGGGAGGGCAGGTGGCTATGCTGCGTTAGCAAAATGAAAGGCATTCATGCAAATTTCCTCTCTCTGCGGTGTATTAAAACACCCATAGCAAAGCTATAATGTGTGATTTTAATTAAAAAATAAAAGACAACACTTTGTTGAAATTGACCCAGAAAAGAAATCTGCAGAGGTAAAAAATGTGAGCAAGGTGTGGCAGGGAGTGGATCTACCTGTGAACTTGTACAGTGCCTATCAGAGTCTTGGCTGAGGTCTGTGTACTCTGCCACTGAATCTGATGCCATGTTCTACACCAGCACATCACTCCATTCAGCAGCACAATGATTATATTTCCATTTGTATGAAAAACTCTGTCTGAATTACTGATCAGAAGCAGGGCTGACTTTTCCCTGAAAATCTTTTTCATGACGTTTTCCCTCAGCATTGCACCTGAGCATCTCTCAATTACTGCATAGGCTTAAAAGGATCCCTGTGCACGGGAAAGATGGCCCCAGATTAAATAACAAACCTTTCTGTCAGGTTTGTCTCTAGCAGGCAATAAGTGCACTCTCCTGCTTAATTAAAGCTCTTCTCTCTTAAGATTTGATGCCCTACCACATGAGAATAACATAACAGCAATCAGCAATGTGTGCTATGAAAACACATTTCTTTAAACTGTCCTATCATTTCCTACTGGCATTTATTTTGCCATCAAAGCACTTTGGAAAAGAAAATCCTAGGTTAAGCACAAAAGCATTAAAGCAATGATCAGCACTCTGATGAAAACACTGTCTTTTCTCTGACTAAATAAAAAAATGGTTGCAATATCATAGCAATTTTTGTATATACTGAGTTCAAGTCAGATATGTCTTTGTTCCCTTCCCTAACTTTTTTTTTTTTTTTTTATGGTTGTCATGGTTTGACTCCAGCAGGCAACTAAGCAGCACACAGCTGCTTGCTCACTCCCTCCAGCATGATGGGGGGAAGAGGATTGAAAAGGTAAAACGGAGAAGACCTGTGGGCTGAGATAAGAAGAATTTAATAATTTAAATAT